>CAJNIZ010040890.1:49310-70292 GCA_905231905.1 Symbiodinium pilosum
TTTTTTTTTTTTTTTTTTTTTTTTTTTTTTTTTTTTTTTTTCCGTCTCTCGCCCGACTGCGTAACTCGTTGGCGTGAAGAACTCAACGCGGCCTGCTGCCAGATTCCAAGGTTTAGCGAGCTCCGTGTGCATTCTGCGCAGAGTACACAAGCTCTATGTGCAGTGTGCGTAAGTTTTTTGGGGTTGTTCTCGTTTGCGTGTTATCAACGAGTTGACGTTATCTTGTCGTGGTGTTTCGAAGGGCTGCGACAGAAGCCCGTCCCGACACTTACACAAGCCTGCGTGTCTGAACTCATGAGGCTGTCAATGCAGCTTGACCTGTTGCGCTTTGACCAACGTGTTTGTATCAAGATGCAGCAACAAGGCTCAGCGAGAGTCAATCAGAAGCAGATTCGAACCATGGACATGCCGCAAGCGCGTGTAAAAGCCGGTGGTGTCTGGTTGAGCCCACAGGCAGCGTCCCTGCATGCAGGGAAGCCAGAATGCTGGTGCGTTGGTCCGATGCGAATGCGCGTGTTGATAATAGTGGGTTGGGCGCATGTGCATGTCAGGGATTGACCCAAGACTGGACAGCTTTTCTGTGGCAAAGAGTGAGGATTGAGCCCAGGGTGTGCGCGTGAGTGTTGTTGCGAATGTGTGCGTGTGTTTGTGATTGCGCGGCTTGTGCGAGCTTTACCTTTTGGTTGAATGGTGACCAAACTTGATACGTTCATGATCATGACATGTCGCGTCTGACAAGTGAAAACTTTAGTAAGCTGCTGCGTAGATTCGCCTGATACGCCATATCGTCTTTGCCTGAGTCTGAAGCATATTTCTTTTCGAGGCGCGAGCAGATCAAAGTCATCGAGGTTTGTCAATAGAAGCTTCGCCTCCCAGGCCGTCTGACCATTGGGGCAGTTCGCCTATGCGACTGGGCAACCGGGACAGCCTTTGCCTGAAGAGGACTGGCGAGCTTGGGCCATGCAAGCGGGCTGGCAGAGGTCGCTCTTGCCACCATTGCAATGAGCTTGAGCAGAAAACCGTAGCCTTAGTCCTGAAAGACAAAGACGAGCCCGCAGACGCCCTAGTAGGGACCTTGTTGCAAATAGCTGCACCCTTTCGCCGCCGGGGCTTGCGTTGAGCTTTGGCGATGCGTGCGACTTGGCGCGGCGTGAGTTGTGCGTGGATGTGCGTGGCCTTGCTAGGGGCCTCAATCCGTGCCAACTTCAGCAAGTCATCAAAATGGACAGGCTTGTCCAAGTGCGCGCGTTTGAGCGCTGCATCTCACACTAGAGCATGACTCTGCGGGAGGTGGCTGTTCGATGCCGAGATGATTGCCGCGCTTGAGTCGTGCCATCTTTTGTTTCCTCTCATGAAATTCCAGAAGGGAGGGCCGAGGCAAGAGAAAACGCAAAAGCAAGAAGCGCGAGGTGCAGGAGGATGCCAAAAGGGATTTGGATGGAATGCGCAACGGGGCATTTGAAGGCAAAAGGACTGGTGGCACAAACCGGGTGGTGAGGGTAAGGGCCCTCCGTTGCCAAGCAAGTTTCGTGAGCTCGGCGGCAATGCCACGGAGCCTGATGATTCGATCCCTTTGATTCAATTTGAATCTTGGTAAGTGTATTATTGCTGACTGCAAGCAAGCTACGTTTGTGCAAAGTGCGTCGCAGCCCATGCGATTCTTTCCTCCCGTGTCAAGCTGCACGGGGCACTATCTGATCACGACTCTGCGGCTACTGATGTTCAGAGTTGCGTCGCAGTTTCCGAGACGGCGAGTCCTGTTCCTGTCGGCCTGCTAGCGCTCGGGAGCTTTGAAGGTCTGAAAGTGTCGATGCCTGCAGTGCAGCTCGAGCTGTGCGTGCCAATCCACTTGCATCTGTTGATGTGTGCCGAGCGAAGTGTGATTCGTCGTCATGCCCTGTTCAGTCTTGCCGTCGCTGAGGCAGCCAATCCTGTTGGTGTTCAGCTGCAAGCGCCTGGTGGGTCTGAAGGTCTCAGCGCTTGTAGCGCAGTGGAGGCTGCGCATGCCCATCCATTTGCCAGTCCTACCCTTCGGATGAGTCTGGTCATAAAAAAATCTCATCAGCTGCGCCTCTGTCGGGTTGTCTCCTGCAAGCCCTGGCACTTGTAACCACAACGCTGCCCAGACTTTGCCTGACCAGGGCCGACCTGCGGATTTCCAGCTGCACAAGCTGCCCTACTTGAGTTGTCCGAGTGCTTGGAAGGCTGAGCCCACACGAGTTGAATTTGGGGTTGCCCAACTCTGGATCCCTCTGAGGAGCAAAGTCAAGCCACTCCCGTTCGTAGGCTATGGGCATGTGGCAATGCGGCCATAGAGGTGGAGTGCGCCATCATGCCAAACGATTCCCGCTTTGCGTTGGGTTCTTCACGACCCTGATTCGTAACTTTTTGCTCCAGATGCCATTTCCTGCAGTTGAGTTGCTGCGTTGCCTCACTGTGATGCTAGCAGCAACCCTAACACCTGCAATCTGTTGTGCTCTCTTCGCCTATTTCAAGGTTTCAGAAGTTCCTTGAAGCTGACCGTCCGCAAGTTTTACATGTCCAGTCCCACAAGCCCTTCATCAAACTTTCTGACCCCGCCATTAACTCACCAAAAGCCTTTGAAAACGGAATCCCCCGCAAAAAGCTCTGTAATTTGATTGCATGGCTTGTTCGAATTACCAGTTTAAGAAAAGTCTATATGGCTTACTTTCCAGACTCCAAGGCTTCGTGTTCTTGAAATATTGAAGGCTGGCATTTCTGTCTAAAATCTTGGTGATGAAACCCAGTAGATTTCTTAGTTCATCATGAACCCCGCAAAAGGAGTTCGGTTGAATTACACCATCGGAATTTGATTCACTGGTCTTCAAGTCAACGAATGTTTGGCCTCATCATTAACCTCCCCTAAAGTGTCTTTGGGCAGAGCCAGCCTTTTTGATTTGGGCTCCAGGGTAGTTTGTTTTGAAAAGCTTTACTTTATTGAGGATCCGCTGCTTTTACAAGAATACAAAATTACATTTTGGAGGTCTTTGTTTCGGAGTGTCAGGTAATACTCCGACCACCCTTGAACTTTGGTTTCGGATGTCAGCAGGGACTCCCGCAGCACTTGAATTTTTCAATCCCAACGCGTCGTTGCACATTAAGGCAATGCGGCTGAGCGGTCACTGCTTGCCGGCCGCGACGAATTTCACTGGTGAAAGAGCTTCTCGGTTTTATACTTCAGGCCTTAGATTCAAGAAAGTGTTCGCAGTTGTCATACAATGGCTTGGAAACAGTTTGGGCCCGTGGCAGTTGTGAAGCGTGGAGGCTCCTCGCAGCTGAGTTGGCTTGTTAATGAATGGAAGTGTTGTCAAGAGGCTAACGCAGGGATTCCTGATGTTCAGCCTCCCAGTGCACGCCCGAGGCTTTGTCGATTGTTGGCCACATCCGGCCTGCAGACAGATCTTCGCAAATTCAGGATGTTGCGACCCTCGATGAGTCCATTGGCTGCAGCAAAAGGTATTGCAAGGCACGAGTCATAAGTGTGAATAAGCCTTTACCATGCCAGGGCTTTGCAGCTTTGCAATCGTCCATTGCCTTCTAGATTCCGAGTTTTCTGTTGCTAAATGGTCTTCCGAAGCTTTGATCTTAAGTCAGATTCGGAAAGCTACTTCCACAACAGCACCCGATCCTGACCAAGTTCTTTACCTGTACTTCGTTTCAACAGCGGAGCTTGTCAAGTGTTGTTTTGGCCTGCGGCATTTGTTCCGCGCGGTATTCTGCTATGTCCAGGCATCTGATGGCAACGTGAAGCGTCTCCATGAACATGCCGTGCTGAGGTTTGGACTTGTCGCTGCCGCATGCTCCCTGATCCGCGGGCGTGATTTGTATGGCCCGGCTGAGCTACGACATGCAATAGGAGCAGGTGTGAAAGTGTAAGTTCTGTTTACTACTGCACTGACAACCATATCTTAGGTACTGATAAGAGAGTGTTCTTCAGACCATTCACCCCCAGTAACCAGCAACCAGAACAAAACCTTGACGTGCCGAGCGACGCCAGATCATGAGAGGCCACACATTTTGTGGATGTGTTCCATTCACAGTTGTTCAGAAAGGATTCCCCCCCAGCCGCTATGAGCCGGTCAGAATCCACAGACAACACGAGACAACCTGAACGAAGGACTTCGACGCCTGGCAAGCCATCTCAAATCGGGCAGCTGACCTCGTCGACACAGCTTTGCCAAAACATTTGAGCCCCGCCTTAATGTCAGTTGCGAAGGGCATGCCAAAGAAGAGACCTCTTGCATCATCTTCCGATTCTTGGTTTTATTCTTGACAGTTCGTTTGCACAGTCTCACCTTTAACAAGGATAGCCCTTCCCAAGAAACATGACGTTTTCAGGATGCAGCCATTTGGGGCTGGTCGGGAAAGCCCACCTGCTCAAAGGCTTGCTGTGCGAACAGTTCTTTAGGGTTGAGCTCCGTTGCCCAAGTCATCCGAGTGCTTGATTGGGCTCTTGATTAGCCTGGAAACAGGCCACCGTCCATGTGGTCTTTCTCTTCAGTTCGTAGCAGAGGATTCTCGTAAATGAGGGTCTTGCTGGGGCTTCAATGACTTAATCGTTGCCTTTGCAGCCGCAAGCGTTTGCGCCCGTGATTCTCCTGCAGTAATTGTCATGGCTTTGGGTCGTTGGATCCCAGACAGGCATCCACGGTGTCAATAGGTGGGTCCCAGTCGCGATCCTTCCAACTATCCTGGGTTTTGGATCATTGGATCCTTCGGTTGTTGTGCCCCGATACACGCTCCGCATACCGACACCAGTCTCGCGTTGGGCGGGTGTTTTGTCATAACTATGCGGTGCTGGTGGTTGCACAGACAGTTTGTTGCTCCTTGATGCCTGGTGCAAACCTGGCACCTCACACTCTCAGCTTAGTATGTCTTAACTGTTATAACCCGTGGCAACCAGCTCTTGAATACAGACGCGTATTTGATCTGCCCCTGGAACAAGACTTACGGGTTTTGTGACCTCTGCATGTGTGGTGTGAGGTCGTAAGACGGGCGTGCGATGAATGCATCTCTCTTGGGTGTATGTGTCGCGATCATGTCCTGACAAGCTGGAAAAGAGCGTTTCTTCTAAAACGTCCAAAGCTTGCCTCTGCTCCAAGGCGAGTTTTGGTTTGTAAGCATCAGTTTCTTTGCAATATTATACAACGACATATGCAAATCCCAAAGGCACCTTATGCTGTGCATGCTGCGCCCACCGTGTCGTGCCTCCACTTAATTTGAACATGTCCACGTGCGAACTGGGGAGAATATTGAAGGTGCGGGCCTGGACGTCAACTTGAATCAACTTGAATTGATGTGCCCAACAGTTCCAAGCGCCTCTGAGGATTTGGGTGTTGGATGCCTTCAGTGAAGCAGACTTACACCCGGATGCGCCTTTGGCTGTGAGTTGTGCTGGATTTTCGTCGCAGAGCAAAGTGACGGGCAAGCTTTTTGCTTTTTTTGAGGCTGGCAGTCGGACATCTTGGGGCCTTTGTTTCTTGTTTTGCGGCCATGGCTTTCGAAGCTAGATAAGCAGTTTGCGACAAAGCTTCAAAGTTCATTGCCCAAATTTAGTATCTTCGTCGGGACGATGCCAGAAAGGAAGTCTTGAGGGATTTGCATGTGACGTGCTTGCGCGACAGGTTGCGCACAGCAAGGGAGCCTTCCTGGAAGACATCTGCTGCTCTGGTCAACCCATACACATGCAGGAGCGGAAGCAATTGCGATTTCCGCGCGCCTTCCGTGACCGTGTTGCTGAGTCGGACGACATTCTACACCGCAGCTCAGCTGTTACAGAAAGGCCGAAGATCGACCAGAGTCAAGGCTGTGTAACGTTAACGCGTCCCAAGTGCTACCATTTACCTCTCGCCTTGGAAGTTCGGGTCTTGAGTGCAGGCGGTTCATGTGCTGTTTCTTGCATCCCGCGCTAAATGGGGGAGTGTGACACGGGTGATTCAATGTAGGATGCAGCTTCGAGGCATGCGTGACTAATGGGTTGCAACTGTGTGCGATGTTCCCCGCCATGCATTTGCTCGTACCGCTGAAACTGTAGGCCGCTGAGGATGGACAGTCTTCGCAGATCACTGTTGAAGCTGAACTTGGACACTTACCTTACTGTTCGCTGAGCAACGACAACATGAAGTCCCGTTCAGAAAGAAGCTGAAAAATACTGGTCGTTGCATGGTGGCTCCTAAGCCCACTGTTAAAGCACCACCATCCTGGCAGTCTTTTCAGCAGTGAAGGGGTTTTGAGTCCAAGTGCTGATGGACCACAAGTGTGCCATGCCTCCCTTTCATGCCAAAAGCCGCTGGTATGGCAACTGCAAGCCTCTGCGTGCCTCTGCAGGTTTCAGCAATGATGAGTTTTGCGTCACCTGGCGGGCCTTTGACCGCCTGCAGCTTCTAAACAAGGCAGCGTTGCTCCAGCCACCTGGTGCGCATTGGTCTGCATTTGTTGCTTGGATGTTGCCCGTAACATGTGCCTAGATCGTCAACCTCTCCTTTAACATTCTTGATCGCTCCAGGAGTTGGGCTCGACATGTCCTGAAAAACTTGTGCACTAAGATGTCTGTCGCATTCGGTCGCTCCAGGTTCCACAGCGTGGCTACGGAGCCGCTCGAGGATGCCCGATGTCACGGAGCCAAGCAGATGGAGCTCCCGCCCCGCTACAGCGGCTCAGCTCAGCTTAGCGAAGCTGCGCAAGTTCGACGCTAGTTCGACGCAGGGTTTGCCAGCAGAGGCGATGATAATCTCAAGTCATATTTCAAATCCGCATTTCTGGTGTCAGGTCGGGAGCTGATTCAAAGCTAGAGCCCAAGGCTGCTGCATCCTTAAGCTTGCATGCCTAGTCAGCCTAGTCCGGCTCTCCTTCTGCAATAGTATTTTGAATGTGCTCAAGCCTTGCCGTAGATGGGAAGAAGTCCTTGGTTGTTACTGCAGTGGCACAACGTGAACTTTGAATCCCAGAGCAGGCTTCCACCGAAGACTAGAGTAGCCAAGGGGTCAATATGCAGATCTCCAAATCCAAGGCACGTTTTCACTTTGGAATTCTGTCCTTGAAGCGCAAGCACTCCGAGATTCGAAGCGCTGCTGGGCTTGCCAGGGGAAGTGCTTGTAGTTGTAAGCTGCATCCCGTGAACGCGGGGGGTCTGGGGGCCACAGGAGAACTTTATGAGGGAATTCGAGAATGCTTGACATGCACGAGACATCCAGTAATATTGAATATTCCGGGGCCTGTTAGATTATTTAGAATTAGCGGGGGGGGGGGGGGGGNNAGGATATTGAACGAAATAGATAGGGATGCTTTTAAAATATTTTCAAACTCCAGGGAAAATCAACAGTTAATGAATTAAACCCATTAACTGATTGCATTGATTTGTTAATCCATCATCTAATCAACTGAGGTTATTTTGCGAATTGTATAATTGATAGTTCCAGAACCCCCTAATTCATTATCAGGTGGCCACTTTTGAGCTAGCCTTGTAGGCCCCTGAATTTGTTATTTAATGGTAGGGGGGGGGGGGGTTCTAATAATAGGGGAAGGAATTAACAAATTTCGGGAACGACGCACCTGCACTTTCTTCTGGGGATGCGCTAGTCGTGAGGCGCTCCCAGTGCTGAACTTTCGTGAGAGCCGCTGGCTCTCAAGTTCATGACTTCTGATATAGGTTCTGCTTCAGAAATGATGTTCCTAGTTTGAAATCACCAGGCACCAGAGGAGCATGATCGATTCCGTAGCTTTGCAGTGACTCCTGCCCCTTCCGACTCTTTAGTTCGCCCGTAAGGCGACCCAAAGTGAGGCTATCCCGCATCCTCAAACATTGCGAAGTCGCTTGCGCGTCAGCTATTGGTGGACCACGAGGATTGCAAAAGGGTTGAAGATCCATCAGATTCTGACTGACACACAATGCAGGCGTTGCAATCGCGAAAAAACACCAGCGTCGACCGTCACGAGCAAGGTATGATACGAACTTGAGCATCGTTGCCGAGTCTTCTCGTTGACTAAGGGTCTGCAGTCTTGAGAAGCGTTTGAGTTACCCGGCAATACCTGAGCTATTCCTTGCCATTTTTGTGTTCATGTCTGCGCTTCCCGGCACCTGTAGGCAGCGCGCTTGCATTCTTGAAATCAGCGATTGCAGGAGCCACTTCGGTCGCTTGGTTTGTCGCTGGACGCGATACATGCTGCTTCCGGGCAGCACTTTGGGGTACTAGGAAGCCTTTCGGGTGGTTGCATATGTGCAGTTTAGGTATGGCATCATGTATGTTTTTTGAAGGCCGTGATCATCTCCATCTTGATGGAATGAAGACCTTTGAGACTTCAGAAGCTATCTACGAGTCGAAGCGGTCAACAACGCATCAGCAGAATTGCCCCACGATGTGCTCTCTAAGCAAAGAATTTCAGCCAATGCAAGGAAAGGTCGACAATCCGCAAGTTCAGAGGCATGGAATGAAACGCAATCCTCCAAAATCAAGCAGTTGTACGAAACCGTCAAGAACTCGAACAATTTCTGAAGTGCCGGGTAAACTTAGCTTGGAGCCCGCAAAGCCAAAGCTCGGCGGAAAGTTGCCGACTATTATCATGGTACACTTGCGCACGGCAAACTTGCATGTGCCGTACACTTTCAGCCGCTCCTTTTCAATTCAGAACCAGCTCGACGGTGCAGTTTCTGCTCCTGTGTCGTGGTACGGGGGTTGCACTTGTTTGCCTCTTCAGAGTGTGTGCGTGTGTGCATGCGCGCGTGTCTCCGTGCGCTCAGGCGCACGTGCGCGTGAGCATGCGGGCGGGCGTGTGTGTGCTCGTGCCTGTGCGCGCACGCGGGTGTGTGTGTGTGTGTGTGTGTGTGACAGTCTGTCACTAAGAGCTTTTGCAAATGCATGGTTTCAAACATAACTGCAGGGGGCAGTGGCCCACGGACTGCCAACGAAGCTGCTCTTGAGATGAGGATATCCAGGCTGATGACCTGAACGTACCTGCAACAGGTCAGGCCTTTGAGCTGACCAGTTCTGAAAAGCCAGCCCCCTGAGCCTGCAAGATTAGAGCAGAATTTTTTGCTAATAACAACAGGTGGCAGGTTTATTTGCAAGTGTCTCAAACATGTATTCAGACATGTTCCAGTGCAAGTGCTTGCAGTTGATATGTACAGTGATGTGATGCAAACGCTTCAGACATGTTTGTTCCAGTCTGGCTGCGCTGTCACGTATTGTTCCAGCGCGCCAAACCACACAAGATAAGCCTTGAGTCCCCGATTGGTCTTGGAACCCCATTGAAGACTTTTACGTCTTCAGGTTTTCACCAGGCAGTTCTTGGCCAACAGAAACAGATTTGTGGTCGTGGATGGATGCTGATGCATGCACAAGTGTGCGTTTCCTTCTTGTTGCCATGAAAGGTAAGGTCTACGCACGGCTCGTTCTGCAGTAGTTCGCCAAACTTCGTACTTGCACAGTTTATCTCTCTGTTGGTAGCATGGGATTTGAGGTTTGAAGGACCTTAAGAAGCTTTTCAATCCAAAGTCGACACATTTTTCAACCAAAGTCTACATATTCTGCCAGGCATGTATATTTTGAAGCTGGAGATGCGGACGCCACCCGGGCGGCCACGAGATGGGACCAAGTGTTTGGTGAAAACTCCACAGCCCTACTCACGGCCCCACCAGCCGCGAGGGAGTACCATTTTTATAGATTCTAGGCTGTGAAAGATTCAGGTCCAAACACGGGTCGAGTGACCTCACCATTTTCACCTCTTACCAGCAATCAAGGCAGAAATTGCACGACCTTAAATGTCTGCGGATTTGCAATAGCGGCTACGAGTGTACAGCGCATGTAAGGCTGCCGCGCGCAGGGGTACCAACGCGTTCGCTCTTTTTTCAGCGTCTGCACGCGTTCTGCTTGTTGTAGCGGATGACTTTTCTGTGACCTTCGTTGGCACATTATGTTTTGCTTTTTGAAGTTAATGTGTTTCTGCTCGGTAACGCCGTGGAAGGCTTGCCAGAACATGTAAAATTTTCCGGTGCGAGGTAAAGACTGGCAGGCTGTCCCAACGTGCATGGCTTGTGAAGCACAGTGTCTGACTGATGAAAACGAAAGCCAGCCCCGTGAACCTCTGGCTTGCAATATGCTCGCGCATGAGCGCTGTAGCAGAGCACTGTAGCAGAGGTGGCAGACATGGCAGAGCTGTCCTCGCGTCAGCACCTTTGAAGCAATTGCTCTTGCATGCAGCTTTCCTGGATGCTCGAGACGTTGCACGGTGCGGCACAAACACTTTGCAGTGCATGGCCAACATCTCATTTGTGTGGCTGAAGGGGTGTGCTTTTGGCAGAAGATTCCTTCGCGTGAGCTCATTTGAAAGTCTCTGTCTGTAGACTTGAGGAAGCATCGCATCACAGCTCAGCTGCGGGAACTCCTCCCCAGCCTGAGCCCTCAGGTGCGGGAAGCTCGTTCGGTGAGGTGAATACAGTGCTTCTGCTAGGGCCAGGGCATGCTAACAAAGTGTATGTTTTGTTGGAATGTGCAAGTATTGCAAGCATTTTGCATCGACAGGGACGCCGTCTTATAGGGCTTGCTGGGGTGCATTCCAAGAAGCGCTCGATTCGTTTTAGGTTTGGATAGTCGACATCATGCCTCACTTAGTCTGTCACGTGTAAGTGTGGATGTTCCGCACTGTTCAGATCACTGTGTTCAGGATGCTTCTTGGCAGATTTGGCCTCTCGCCCTCTCTACCTGCTTGCTGTACACTCGGCATGTGCATCCAGTACAGGCCATTGTGGTCGACCTGCCACGGGCCTGCGCTCGCGGAGGTGTGGCGGATGAGGACTTTCTGGCTCCACCTCTCCAGTGCCTTCATTGCTAGTCAAGCAGACACTGACACAAGGACTTCTTCCCAGAGTTTGCTGACCGTCTCTATGCGGCCTGGCAGTCTGCAGCCTCTTGTCGTGTAACTTAGACACTCTTGCTGAGCTTCGCAGCATTGTTTGCAGTGCTCACCTTTCAAGCTCTAACACTCCAGTCCCCCATGAACTTCCCTGTCTACCTAGCACGAGTCTCAGCCAGATGCACACTGTTCTGCGAGCCATCTGGGTCCAAGGACAACCGTCAGATGACAGCTTGCTGGCGAGCGCTGCTGCAATGGCGTGTCGGCCCGCCAGGCTGGGGCCTGAATGCGGTTGCTTCTTGGCAGCTCCCGGCGGTCATAGTTATTGGGTCAGGACTCGATCGTTGTGCAGCCGCCCTCCTTTGCCAGCCTCGGAGTACCTGGCCGCTGGGCCTTCAATCAGAAACAGCATCATCCAATCCAAGCCAAAATAAACTCGTGCAGACGACTGGGTCGGCGGGGAAAACATCCAGACGGAGCGACTTTATGTCGATGTCTGTAATTTCGTCTGGCCCATGACGCGGTGCATTTGTCGTTGCATGCGTGATGCGCATGCTTGTGCGAGGGGTAGCGGTTGTTTGGTAACGGCAATGCGCCCGACTCCCTCTCCTGCATTTGGCATGTTACTGTAATACATTTGCTTGTGTATCAAGTTTCGCTGTTGCTGCTATTATATTAAAACTGGGTTGAATGTGAGGTATACTGGAAACAGCGTACAATTTCAAGTTTGCCCAGCTGCCCTATGGTTGCTGGGTGTGCTGAGGCGCCTCTAGTTTGCCTTCCAGCAAGAAGAGCTGCAGCAACTGTACTTGCTACTTGCTAGGAAGGAGGTGGCCCATGGAAAGCTTGTTTCCGATTATTGGCAATGGCTTGTGGACGGCGTTGACACGTCCTTGAATTGGAAGTCGTCCTTACGCAATTGGTTTGGTTGTCGCCTCGCGCGCTGGTTTGGTGGATATGTTCGGAACCAAGGACTTGCGATGGTGTTGCTTAAGGACGCCTCGGAATCATGTGCTTCCCTACGATACCGGTCAAATAAGCAAGGCACGCAAACACATAGCACACAGATTCGGCTTCTCACCTCCCACGTAGGCTTGGTGGGCTTACCATCCTGACATTTACAAGAGGAGATTTGCTAATTCACATTCAGAAGCTTGAGCTGGACAGCTTCAAGCGATTCTATTTTTGGGCCTTGCCGGCTCAAAGATCGTTTTTGTGTTTGTAACTTCATCGCATACAGCATGGTGTTGAAGAAGGTGGCAACTTGGCGATCACGCTCCCCTCTCCGTGCTGCCCATGTTTGTTCAGGGGCCACCGGGCATTTTGGCGGCAGGGGTATTTTGTCGAGGCATCAAGTGGCAGCTTCTGCGTGGGTTCGGGTGCCCACCCACGCTTCAAAAGAAAGTTTGGTACATTCGCTGTTGCTGGCTGGACGGCATAAAGACATTCTGATTGATGCCACACTCCCCTTTTGCCATGGAACTTGAGGTGCCCTTGCGTTGGATGCTGATTCACGAGAGCTGCCTTTCACGGCAACAGGTTCCAAGTCATGACAAACAGCTTTCATGGTGCCCTTCTGCTCCAAACTGTGCTGCTGACGAGCTCCAATTTGTTGGTTGGCCTCTCCTCGGTGACTGTTTCAATGCTGAAGCACGCCTGTGTTCTGCGCCTGATGCAGCTGGCGCCTGGCTTGTACAGTTTGACGTTGCGCATGAAATACGCGATGTGTCGTGCCCAGCGATGCGCATCGGCAGGGCTTCCCGGCGCTTGAAGCTCGCGGGCTGAAAGCTGGATGAAGCGCCTCCGAATGTGCCCGACATTTGTGGCCAAAGCCCCGCTTGCCTACCTGAGCCGTGAGTGAGTGTGTGTGTGTTTGTGTGTACACCTCTGGCTGCAACAAATATTTTAGGTGTTCAATGTTGGATCCTGTCCGGCTGTGTTTCATCTTACTTGGTTTCAACGTGTAGCAGTGTCCCCAAGAGGAAATCACGAGTTTGAATTGAAGGTAAGCCTCCTCTCCGCATTTTGATTCACAAGTGGGTTGGCAATCGCAGGACATTTTCATTCTTCTGGCGGGTGGGTTTTGTTGTTTCTTGTTTGTCCACTTCCAACCTACAGGTTGAACTTTTCGCCCCGGCTGTATGAGACCATTCGTTGGAAGCGCATGAGAGATCGAGACAGCCAAGGCATTCTGAGCTGGCTCCAGTGGTTGCAGTCCGCAGTCTCCGCGCTCTTGGACGTTTGGGGCCAGCCGCACTACCGGTTGCTCAGCTTGTTCTTCAGGCCTAAACACTTGGGATGAGTTTGGGAAGTTTGGGATATTTTGAAAGCTCGAGGTAGCGGTAATGGTGAACAGTGCTGGGTTGTGAAAGCGAGGCCCCGCCAGCGCGGATGGAAGCTGAGACGGCATTGCGGCTGGGATGCAGCTCATGTTCTTCGCTCCGGGCAAGAGATTCATGTCCTGACCTTCACGCATGCTCTCGTAGCTCTTCGTGTGCCTTGTGTGCACGGCACATGAGCCAAACTAGGGACCGCGAGCGCAGTATCAAAGCGAAGACTGTCGAACCAGCTGCCAGTCTTCCCAGGCCCAGGTTGTGGTACGATACCTGCCAGTTTTTGTCATGAAGTGATTCCAAACTGTCAAACATTGTAAAGAGATTCCGTAGATGCCTGAGGCTGGTGGCGCTTCGTGGCATTCTCGTAGCCTTGCGCTCGCCTGAAGTGGAACATGCATTAGAGAGCATCTTGGCTGCGAAAGTGCGTTGCTTGAAATTCCTTTTGGAGCTAATCTGAAGCTGTGTTGCCTGAGAACGCTTCTTGATTGATGCTGTCGTACAAGCATCCACAGCAAACATGTCCCAAAGGCCGCGACACCATGTGAATCCACTTTGGAACACGCAAGCCTTGAAGCGTAAGAAGATGAGCATGAAGAAAGCGCCATCAAGATCCCAAAGAAGGAATTGTCGACCGAATGAGCAACGCTGCTGACATGCCAAGATTACAGTACTTTTTGTTTTGCAACTTCTTCCCGTTTGGCCATAATTTTGTTGTTTGTTCAGACTCGCATTTTGAAACTCTTGTTTTTGTCAAACTATGTGCAATAGACCCATTGTGGCTCCATGTGGTGTACGATATGCATAGATGCACAGATGGATGGATGGGAGGATGGATGGATGCATGGATGGGTGGGTGGGTGGGTGAATGGATGGATGGATGGATGGATGGATGGATGGATAGGATAGGATGGATGGATGGATGGATAGGATAGGATGGATGGATGGATGGATGGATAGATGGATCGATGGATAGCTGTAGGCCATCCGCGTGCCCAAGCTCTGCTCTCCGTACTGAATACGCTGCCGTGCTTGCTCTGACCAATTCGAACAAGAATACCACAAGCAAGCATCAAGCCTCTTGGATCCACTTATAGGGCTCTTGGCCGTTGAGTCTGTGCCTTGACTTGCTGCCCATGCTGCCCTAATCGAAAGAACTGCAGGTAGCCCTTTAAAGATCGAATCATAGGCATTTCGGCATGGCGCTGGGCGCGTTTGATTCATATGCTGCATGATGTTGCTGAACCGCTTGTTCAAGAAAAGTGCGCTCGAAGAAGGCTGGCATCGAATTTCTTTGTTTACGTTTTGCACTTGGAGCGTGTAGCGCGGAAAGGTCTTAGGCGGTTCGCACGCGGTACTGCCTGCGACTTTCCATCCTGTCACAGTGTTTTCTGGAGGACCGCGCAGATAAGCTGAGCTCATCGCTTCCACAGCGTCATTGATCGCTCGCTTGGCATCCGTGTACCCCTGCAGGGAAGGGTCAACTTTAAAGCAACGACAAAAGGACATACTAACAGTCTATAACAAACCTGAGATTGATAGTCTGTCTGGCTACGTCCGCAGCCAACCCATGCCTACCACCCGAATGAAAGAGCAGAGGCAAAGATCTGCTCTTGGCTCTGAACGCTTTGGGACAGATCGCTCGTGGTGACTCAGCTGTGCCAGGCTTGTAGATGTGGAAGCCAGCATTAGGGCCCTGCCCTTTTTTCGATTCCTGACCGCCAAGTCCTTGTAATTCTGACTTACTGTAAAGGGATCCAGCTTCGTCGGCATCCACAAGGTGAGAAGCAATGTTTCAGGAAGGCAGCTCCCCTTTCGGATCCCGCAATCGGGCCGGAGCATCCGGACTCGATTTGCCAACACCCCGTTCACACGCATCACCGTTCCTACATTCTTTTGGTTTTTAGCTCTGCATGCAGTTCTCTATCAGAAGAGTTTGCCCCGAATGCAGATCTAACTTGAGCGAATATTGGCTGATGGACTTCAGGATGGGAGTGGCTCAGCCAGGAGGTGCCTGCAGTTGAGGGCAACGCTGCGCCTTCGCTGCACTTGAAGAGGACACGGTCTACAAAATTCTTGCAGTAAGCGACAGTCAGCAGTAGGAATTTACAAGGACAGTTTGTCGGCCAATGGCCTCAGCACCATCATGTCAAGCTCAATCTGCAGCAACGTCGCTAAATTGTTGGATTGTTCTTGCTCCTTCGTTGGCACAGCTGGTAACAGCGGGCTAGTTGCAGTTGCAATTTCCACGTTTCGCGCCCAACGATTGGCCAATCCCATGAATCGCCTGATTTGTCATGAGCAGTGCTCCGTGCATGAACTAAAGCACCAAAGCTGTACTGGAATGCAAACTGGGCCAGACCTCTTCAGTTCAGGAATACTCAGGGCTTCATGACCCAAGGCGAGCATCCAGCTTCCAGAGCTGCTGTGGGAGAGCATCACGCCTGCAGTCCTTCCTTGCCTGTTCCGTCGAAGCCTGCAAGTTGGCATGAAATTCCTTGGAGGGAGATGTCAATGCGAGGTTTTGTGGCTTTCTTTGATCTGGCAGCCGTGCAGCTGCAGCTGCAGGAGGCGTGTGAGACGGCAGTGTGGGACAAAAGGGAGGAAAAGTGAGGGCGAACTAGTGAACGAGGTTGAGCTGAGCAGCTGCCTGCGGGAAGGCCTTCGGTGTACTTCAGAGCATTCTTTCATCCTAGATACCAGCCCTTAGTTGTCGATCTCCACTATGCCCTGTCCTAGCCCACACCGCTTCTCAATGTTTCTCATTCATTTCCCGGACCCCTCACGTCCGTCACACCAAAGTTCCAGAAGGACATGACGCTCCCTGCCAACGAGAAAAGTTGTAGGAAAGGTTCTAGAATTTCAGGCGCAGGATCCCAGAATTGAAAAACAACAACAGAGTACATAACTTGAACATCGCCAAGCCCGCCCAGAGCCAACCAGCCAGGGTCAGTCTTCCAAAGTTTGCATTCATGGCATGTAATCAGGCACAGCTTCGTGCTGGAAAGATCACGGCTGTCGCCTGACTTGTTCTGCAAGTTTCACGCATATGTACAGTATCATGTGAATGTATCTGAGCCTATGCATAGCCAACAAGTCTATCAATGTGTGATCGCTAAGCCACAACATTCTGCGCCTCTGGGCTTGGAGTTTGGTAGCTGGCTTCAAGGGCTGCTGCGTTTGCATTTTCAGGGTTGGTCGAGGGCACCGGTACTCTGAAGATAGAATCTCTTCAGAAGTTCCCGGCTTTTCTTTTGCCAAAGTGTGCCAAGGATGCATACACCGAGCGTGACATAGCCCTGCTGCTGCTAGCACAGGGTCGCGTGGCGAGACGTGTGGGGGCTGCGACTTGCCTAAATGAAGTTGGCAAGTTGGCGCTTGGGAGCTCAGCACATGCTGTAGGCTTAGGTGATGAGCGATGAGGGCCATTCTGATTCTGTCATTTCAGGCGTCAGATGGCGACTTGTTCTTGCATGTCAATGCTGGCTTCTAAGCTGGCGCGTTCCCAACGTTCGGATGACTCTAAAAGCAGTCTTGGATTTAGACAGCTGAAGACTTCCCGCTTGCCCCGAAACTCATGCGAGCCGCGAGCCGATCTTGTCTGCTCTTTTTCTTGTACGCTGCAGACCTTTTGGCGGTCATGTTGCTTTTAGCTTGGCAGGCACCGAGAGCGCAAGAAATCCTGATCTCAGTGTGTTGGCTCATGTCGGGTCTCCGAGGTGGCAGTAAGCCTGCCGAAGCTTTACCCCAAACTCTGCGGGATCTTGGAGGGCGCTGCCGAGCCTTGGGCAGCAGGTTCATGTTGGAGCTCTTCAGATGCGGATGGAGGGCTTTCCTCGGTCAACCGCTAGCCAGGTTGGGGTGACCATGCTGGAGAGCAAAGGCTTCCTGACTTGTCTGCTTCTCCGTACCAAAACGAACAACTCGACATCGCGCAAAGAAACTTAATGTCTTATGGTAAAGTACGGTATCTGCAAATATGTCCTGAATCTGAAGCTGAAGGCACACTCATGGTGCCGTTTACTGGAAAGTGGCTTGCACAAACTGATCCTGTGCGCTACATTCCGGTCTTGGCGCGTAGTACATGATTTTTTTGCAGCTTGTCAGCCTCTTGTTCCGCTTTTCAAAGCGCAGACCAAGCCCGAAGTTCTTGGTCTGAAAGGTGCCACTCTGAAAATCTAGAATAACCACCTGTGCCACAAGAGAAGGAACACCAGGCCAAATTGTGTCCGGGCTATTTGTGCCTGTTGGCATCATGGTCAAAGTGTCTCAGAATTCGCAGAGTGCAGCGTGAATCATACGAAGAGGAACAATGTGTTCAATGCTATAGCAGCCCACCTAAGCCAAGGACTGGGGAGACCGGCCACTTGATGCAGAGAGTCTGCGCCAGGCATCTTCCGATGTCTCTCTTGCCCTGGCCGCTGCTTCCATGACCCGGCCTCAGAAGTTCTAGCGTCAGCATCGCCTTCCCCTCCTCAGGAATGATGGGAGTAGAGTGGAATGTAGAATAATGTAAAGATGTAAAGCAGCTGCATGCACCGTGGAGTTTACCAAAATTCGGCAATGCTATTTTGTGAATCTAGCTCGCCTTTGCTCCATCAAGTTTGCAAGTGGGACAAACTCTTGATAAACCCCTGTGATGTCTAAGGATGCTGATGCACTGCAAGACCATGCGCGACAGCGCGGAAGCTAGGAGTGGTGCGTGGAAGGAGGCGGCATCCACAGCTCTTCGGGTGATACATGCAACAGCAGATGCTCGGCTCACAAGTTTTGTCTGAGGGCTGCTTTCGCCTTCTGCATCTTTGCCTGCCCGATTTTAAAGTGCTTGACTCTTCCGGGCCACGCCAGTCTTGTGCATCCAACAGAATCAGACTGCCCCGTACTCCAACATCACAGCGAAGGGCTGCGCAAATGCATTGGCGCTGCGGCTTGATGCAGACGTTTTCAAGGCACTTGCAGCCACGGCCACTTTTGGCGAGCCACTTGGCAGATGCATCTCAGTGCGCACCATGATGCCACGACACATTCCCATGCTTTGAAGTTTCGACAGGCAAGCTCAGAAGCTTTCAAGCTGTCTACGTCTAGCGCTGCATGCTAGTCACTTCAGCAGGCTCCTCATTCAAGCCAGTGACGACTCTTCGCTGGCAACAGATCTCTTGGACGTCCTGGACCGCCTGACCAACATCCTCCAAATTCAGGTGGGGTATTTGAGTTGCTTTTGCATCATCTCGGGTGCATTGAAGAAACCTAACGCTTGTGATGTAGGCTTGCGTGGGCCCAAAATGGGCAAGTGCCAACGTTGTCATGCCAATCTTTTCTTCGTCTTATAGGCTTTGCAATCTAGCTTGCAAGTTCTGGCAAGATGTCAAGATGTGCAATGCCACCGAGCAGGCAATTGGCATAGTGAGCTGGTGAGCAAAGAATTGCTCCAACATGCTTTGCATCTTCTGTGAAAGGCAGCCTCCTGTGAGATCGGCTGAAGTGATGTGAGATCCTTCAGTATGTTCGCATAGATATCTCAAGCTTTGGGAAAACTCGGGTGAGTGGGCTCCGAAGCTGACTAGGATGGGCTTCTGCATATGTCTAAGCACGTGTCTTTAAGCGTTTTACGTCCCAGTAGATTGCAAAACATCGCACATCCAGACCATCCAGCGATCCATTGCAGGAAGTGGTAACACGACAGACGCGGCTGAGCAGCTGGCACCTCGACAGCTGCCTTCATGCGCTAACGGTACGAGATGCCTTGCTGCTTGTCTGAAGCCTGTCATGCCGTCAACCCTTTGTGCTTAAACGCTTTCTAGAACCTCTAGCTGCCTTCAGCCCTGGAAGAGTTGCGAGATGCGAGACGTTGGCATCTTCAGGAGCTCCGAGGCCCGCTCCGCGGAGGCGCTGGAGGAGCCCAGGGAGCTTCCAATATTTGTTCTCCTCTCTCATGCACGCTGCTAATGCTCTAGCATATTTCTACTGCATTCAGATTGCGTGGTGAAGTCTTGCTGGACTTATACTTGTCATGGCCGATGGTTGCAACATGGCGTCATGAAGTACTGCAACAATGTCACAGTGCTTGTTGAAGTTCCCATCCAGAAAAATCAGCAGCGGGTAGCCCTCAATCCCTCAGCCGTAACACTCGAACGATCTCGAATGGGCTCTGGCAAAGTCGGTCTGGCCAGGATGCCGTGCTCCATGAGGCATGCAGGCAGCTGGCTAGGAGACGGACCATTTCCTTTTGGGTGAGGCCCGCTCGGGTTGAAAGTTTCCGGGCTGGCCATTCCTAGTCACGCTCCCGAAGAAGGGTTGTGTTTGCAAGATGTTGGACAGACAGGCAAATCGACGTCTGTTAAGCAAAACTTGACAGACGCAGTGTGTCGCCTGTTGCACTGCGTGTTGCAGGTTTCTTTCGGAACTCCCCACAGGGCCCAGCAGCTTCCGCTCCAGGTTCGTGCAGCTGCTGAAGGCACATGTGCGTCAAGAAGGGGGTGTTACATGCACCAGTTATTGTCAAATGTTGCGGTTTCTTTTGATGATCGCTTGTGGCCATTTTGTCAAATCTCCCGCCCTTGAACATGGATGATGTTCATGTCAGTTTCAGTTCTTTATGGGCCGACTCCGTAAGTTGTGCGCCTCCAATGTCGAAATGAGGCGATGAGCACCGTAAACGATTCACCTTGTTTACCAGCCCGAGCCTTCCTGTAGTCAGGAGGAGGCCCAAAAGGAGGAGACCAAGGTACGCCCTTCGGCTGCTTGGCCGAAGTTTTTTGCATGCTCGGGGAAATTTCCATGTATTTCATGTTTCAGGCTAGTATTCGCCAGGTGTGGAGTTTGAATTGATTCCTGGAGGGCACAAGCGTCTGAAGGCGGTGTGTCTCGCACAATTGCACGGAGGCGTGTCTTGCCATGGCTTTGGCAGCTAGACTATATTGACTACATGACTTGCCGTCTCAGATCTGACCAGTTTTCATTCCACAAAATCCATGTGAGGGGAGATGGTTGCTAGAATTGGACTCACAAACGCAGGACCTTGATTGAATCACCAAAGTTGTTGCACTCAAAGCGCGCGCAAAGTAGGTGCTGTGGAGCGCAACGGAAAGACGTGCATGCACCTCCAGCCACTCATAAAGGTAGGCTTTCAGGCGGCAGTCCTCGCAAGCACCACTGCGCTTGCTGCAGCCCTTTTCAGCAAGCAAAACCGGTTGCACGTTTTCTCTCGTTTTGCAAACCAGGGGACCCTGGGTGTGAGCCTTCTGCGTATGTTGCGGTGCTTGTCTGCGTGTTTTGCAATGTTTTTGGTGTGAAAAGACAAAAACACGCGCACACACACACAACACCAAACAACAAACCAAAAACTCCACCCCTCCCCAACAGAAAAAACCAAACAAAACAATATCTCGGGACTTTCCAAACGGTTGCGATTTCCATAATTTTTGGGTTTTCGGCATTCCAGAAACCTCCGACACCTTCTCGGAAATCTTTACGCTGAACTCGAACAGCTCCGACTCGCAAACCTTAGAAACCTTCACTGACATCTACACGCTGAACTCAGAGATACGGCTGTGACCGGAAGCCTTCGAAACAAAACTCCGGACCTTGGACGCCCGCAGCACATAATGGGGGTTCTGATGATTAATCCCCCCCCCCCTAGCAAGTAACGATTCTAGATATCCTGTGCTCGTTACTGTCACAAGCTGTACAGGCTTGGGCTGGCAGTGCCTACAACAAAAGCAGCAGCAACAACAGCAACAGCAGCAACAACAAAAACGACGACAACAACGACAACAACAAC
>CAJNIZ010040890.1:81739-96196 GCA_905231905.1 Symbiodinium pilosum
TGCTGCGTTTGGAAATGGAAAAAAATGTTGTTGACAGAGGCCGCGTTTTGGGTCGATGTAATTCCGCAGCATCGGCGCCTGCTTTGAAAAGGGTGGTTTAGTAAGTCTGCTGAGCGTGCTAGTGTTGCGATGTCAAGTCAACCGGATTGCCGCGAAGGTTGTGATAGTTTGCTTGGTCAAGAGGATGCAGAGAGGATGCGTATGTGTGAGAAATGAGCAAGCGCGGCGACCCAGTTAATAGATGATAGCGACATGGAAATCTTTGTTACTGAGGTATCTTATTTTTTGAGGTTTTTGCGAGCCGCGCAGCTTCTACGTCGAAAAAACATCTTGCGGGTTGGTGCATTTCGTGTTTTTTTGGGACGTTTTTTGTGGAATGTGACTTTGCCGCCTTTGCCACAACTTTGAGAGTCTATGCGCCGGGGGTGCGCAGGGATGAGGGCAAAATCGGAAAGGCAAATCGATGAGTGTGGTTGCGATGAAGTTCACCGCGCCCAGACCGTAGCTAGGCAGCTAGGTGTTTTGCTTGGCGGACTTCGCAGTCCTCTGTTGGAGCCATGGGGCTGCCCCGACAAGTGGGGCAAGCGTCGAACGTGCGAAGTTCATCCGTTAGCGTTCGAAATGGTGAAGTTTTTTCAAATTTCATGTTTATCGGTTCCTCGAAGATCCTTGGTTACTTCTTTGTGCTATGTTTATGTTTTTTTTTTGCAGCTTCTATTGGAGTGAGCTCCGCTCTTGCCAGCAGGCTTGCGCAGTTGGGCCTGGCGTTGCAAGCAGTCAGCAGGAATGCCTTGGGCTGTGTGGTGCCGCGGCGTGAATCAAAAGTGGGGTACCCTATTCATATTTTTTTTTAAAGGAATTGAGTTCATGCGAATTGTTTTTCTGAAAAAAGACGTCTTGGTTGGCGGCCGGCCCTGAGGGAGATCTGCTTCGTACCCCACTGTTTTCGCTCACTTCCGCAGGTGCTTGGACTTGTATGGTGGCGTGGGTAGTGACGACGTATTTTCTTCTATTCTGCACAGCTTGACGTGCACAGCCCTTACTTGGGCAGAGAGAGAGTCAGATGTGAGCTCGAAGGATCGCTCCGCATGCTCCGCGCAAGGGCACCGGAAGGAGCTGAGTGTGCCTAGCTGCGTGCAGAAGAAGATACAGTCGCAAGAACATGGTGGGGTAGCTGAGGTGGCAACGGTTCTTGTTGAACAAGTTGGAGACAGGTTGGTGCTGACAAGAATGTTTGTTGCGCGATTGGGGGATATTCGGAGCCAGAAAGAGGGGATTAAAACAATAGCAGTGCGTGCCCCAGTGAGGCGTTGTAGGAGGACAGCGATGTGGGGGGAGCATGTAAACGATGACAGCTCGGTGGGCCCTTGGATTATCAACGGATGCACGGGATGGTTCCATTTCGTCGCAGTTCGCACAAATACAGGTGGGTTGCTGGAGGATGTTTGGCGTTGGCTCTTGGCATGCAGGCCGCGGGTTCAGCTGTAGTCTTGTTGTTTCCCGGTGCGTGATAGCGCAACTTTGCAGACTATGTGTGCTGCGGCTAGAGTGGGTGTGACCCCTCAGTGCCCGATCTGAGAGTGAGCCGGGCGCAATCGCCTGTTGTTTGGGATGCTTGGTTGTGCAATTTGATGCATGGGGCGGCATTGCAGTGTTCGTTTTCGCTTGCAGTTGCCAAAGGGTGATGGTCTCGCCGGCGACGTGGCTGCGTGGTCAGCTTGTCTCTTGCTTGGTGTCCGTTTACACCTGTGCACAGCTGTCTTCGCTGTTGTGTGTGGAGTGGTGGTTTCAGCGCGATTTGGCCAAACTGTTGGTGGTGTTGCTTGCTGTGTTCTTTCTCATGTCTACGATGTCTTTGGAACAGAAGTTGGCAAGCAACTCCCCTTCCTGCTGCTGTGAAGAAGATGATGCTGGAGACTGATGACAAAGAAGACCTGTTGGTCACATGTGTCAGGAAGGAGTGTGACCAAGATGGGTGGATAAACTCATTGCTGGCATCGCAGGCAAACCCACTGCCATGGAGGACACGTGGAGCGTGCATCCTGTTGCTGGCATGATTCGTCGGCTCTAGCTTGATGCCTCTGGCGATTCTCCTATTGAATGTGGTTGCCGAGAAGCCGGATGAGGCCCTGGCGCGCTTTTGTTTGTTGCCCCTTGCAAGGTCAGCGCCACGCATTGATGCCGGGGAGTGTGCAAAGTTGAGGAGGAATCTAAGAAGCCTGAAGGCAATTGCCCAGGCGCGGTCCTGAGCGGCGCACCTCTGCTTTGTCTTGATTTTCTGTCTTGTGTGATTAGGCTGCCTGGGCCTGCTTGGCCAAGCAGCCGACTGGTGTCCCCGCGTTGAACAAGTCTTTGTGCGCGCGGGCTTGTTGTTTAGCAATGGCTAGATGCTATGTACAAGAACCTTTCAATTATACCGATGCCTCTGCCTTTTCAGTGAGTTTCATAGGGCCTGCAGTTTGAGTGTCTTCAGACGTCAGCGGCTGGCTGCATTCAACACTTGCTAACGTAGCTAAGGATAAAGATTTGCACGTTCTTGCGAATGTAAGGGATGCCCAGCACTGTCACAGGGTTGTCAAGTCAGGTGTGAGCAAAAGAGCTACGGTTCTTGTTGCAGTTGTGCCAGTTGTGAGTAATTAACAGGCACCGCAAAGGTGTGAGGTTAACCGCCAAACCTTGGAGAAGATTGTGGCCGCAGAAGGATGCGGGACGTCTGCTCGCGAAAGCCTTTCCCATAAAAGCACTTGGACTACAGTTTCTGGGATTTTGGTCAGATTGTTTACAAACAGCCGGAGATTCAGAGCAAGACCAGCGGGACTTGCGCGATAAATTCACAGAAGGTCGGAGGCCCTTTGAATGTGCGTGCCAAGACCAAGCAAGAGCATGTCATTTTTCAGTGGTAATGTTTGCAGCTTAAATGGTGATTGTCATCGATGAGCAAATGCTTCCTGCTGGTAATTCAATGGGAGTCAAGCGTCACAAGGAGGGGGTCCAACAAGAGAACGTACTGTGACGAAACAAAGTGGTTCACAAAAGGCTCGCGGAAGCGGAGACGTGCCAGGTATGAAAATTTGAAGTACGCTTTGGGTTGTGACTCATGCTTCGCTGGTCGCGTACTCGTGGCATTGGGATGTGGATGGAGGGCTTGTCCTTGATTCTTGATTTTTAATTTGCAGGCGCGCTCCCTGCACTTCTGCATTGCAACATACCGCTCCAACCTGCCTCAGGAGTACAAACACAATCAACTGGAGTTGCGCCCTGCATCGGAGAAGGACAGTTTTCACGTCAATGCATGTTGGGCAAGCTGGATGATGCAGAGGGATGCTGGGGTGAGAAGGCGTGGAAGCAGTTGAGACAGTCCCATCCCTTAGCCTTTGGGCATAGGCCAATTTTCCACATGGGCAGCATGTGCATAGTACGTTTGCCAACATCTCGAAGGGGCACATTTTTTCAGAATTGCAGCGACATCTATGTGCCGGCCATTGTTGTATCCGTCAGGATTTCCAGCACATATGGGTGCTTGCCAACAAGTATGATGCTTAATGACATGTTTGGTGTCGACGCGGTTGCTGTCACTTCCGTCAAGCTGGCAGCTGTTCTAGGCAGAGCCACCAGCTATGTGCAGGACCGCGCAGCCATCGAACGCAATTGGATGTCGCAGGTGTCACGGTGTGCGCTTGAATGATTGCCCCGCAGTTTGCACTGGCCTTTAGCGAAGGATGCGCACATAACAATCAAGCTTCCGCAAGCTCACAAGCTTCTGCCTTTGCTTTTGGAAGGGCAAGGGCACGCTGGAAGAGTTCATGGCGCAGGACGGGCACGTTGGACTTCTGAGTCCTTCAATGTTGGCTTCAATTATGTTTCAGCTTGGGGCTGAGAGTCTGGCCTGGTTCTGCTTGCATGAATTCATGTGTTTGGCTCCAGCCGCTCTGCAGCCTCAACACGAGATCATCGGCGCAAGCCTTGCAAAGCTGTCCTGAACTGAATTCTCGACAATCTGCCTGCCAACCAGGAGCCAAAGAATGCTCACTCGCACCTTCTTGCCATCACCATTGGCCAGTCCGAGACCATCCCAGTGGCGGGTCAGCCCGGGTAGAGTTCTGAGGGATTGGTTCTGAGAGTCATCCTACCCGTGGCGTTCATGATTCGAAGCTTCCAAGATGTTCCAGGTGGAGAGCTGGCACTGGGACAGTGGCAGCCTCTTGGATATGCCAGTTTGCCCGACCGGGTTTGGACATATCTAGGCCTGGAGCGGCAAGTAGCAGCTGGGCTGGTCATCAGATCTCGAGTAAGACTGGGGTCAGGCTGGAAGCTATTTGTGCTTGGAGCAACTCTCAGTCCTTATCAGAGCATGCAGTCGAGTCTCCACCTTTTCAGTGAAATCACATCGCTTATCAGCTATGGGCTGCGTCTCTTCCATGTTGCAAGTAACAAGTAGGGTGCGAAAACAAAAAGAAGTTCGGAGAGGTCTTCATTTCGATGTGTTCTTGAAGAGGGGGTTGACATCCTTCATGAAGTGGAATGCTTTGCCTAATTTGCCGGATCAACATCTAGAGGTCGTACAGCTGGTTTCGTATGACTTTTATTGTGTTTCTCGTCTCCGACAATGGACCCTGTAATTTTTATGAAGATGCTTTCAGCACACGGAGTTTCTATGACTACTAGGACATGTCAGGACGCTAAGAGTCCATGAGCCCGAAACCACGGAAATTCAGAATCTGAGATTCCGAGGCCTCTTGAAGGCAGAATCTCAGAGGCCCAAACATAGTGCGATTAGCTGTGAAATCTCGAATCTCAGAGGCTGAGACATTGAAGATTTATGTCCCTGAGTCCAGCACCTCTAAATCTCAGAGGCTGAAGTTGCCGAACAACTCGAAAGCTTGGAGGTCGACTTCTGAAATTAAATCTCTTCAAAATCCGAATCCCAGAACCTCTGCAAAGAAGAGCGTAAGGGCCTCGGTTCTTGGTTCAGGCTTTGAGAACCAAAGGGGTCGCAAATTCCCAGCTTGAAAGCAGTTCGCTTTAGCTCTTTGTTTTCACAAATCCGGAAGTTTGTAAGCAATTTGTCTCAGTATGCAGATGCGGTGGGCACCAGGTCCGTGCTTCTCATCGACTTGGATGGGCCTCGCACACGCGCAGTGGGCGTGCAAGTGATGGGATAGCCCGCGACAAAAAAGCTTTACGACGCTGGTTGGATCAGAGTCGTTTTAGGAGCTATGAGGTTGGGGCTTTAGATGCTTTGAGGCACACTGTTATGTTCAGATGCATTAAGTTGACACAGATGTAGTCTGGGAAGTAGTGACCAGACGTGAACCTGAAGCCGAGAATGCACAGTCTCTACCTGGTAGCAAACGAAGTTTATTCCTCGATGCATTGTAGTTTTGTCAAGTAAGACCTGAAATTAGTCAGCTTGTATACACCGACCACAATGCAAGGATTCAAATCAATGTCCCGGCAGGTGGACATTTTCAAGCTAAGTCAACCCTTAGGTTGCTTTGCTGCAGCTAAGTCAACCTTTAGGTTGCTTTGCTGAAGCAGTTTGTCCTTACCCTCTTTCTCTCGTTGTGGCACAGTTGTAATATAGCTTGCTGAGCAATCTTGCGGTTGGGGATGCAAGCGCAACTGCAGCCATTTGTGAGTGTCAAGCCTATTTTGCAACAACAGTGCAGTCTGTTTACGGGCCTTCTCCACTCTGCATATTGCATCACAATTCTGAGCAACTCTGCTAGGCTTCATACGTTTCTCAGAGCATCATGATTCTGCCCTTGCACTCAAAGATAAGGCCAACAAAGCCTGTGCAATCCTAGAGCGCGCAGAATAGCAAAGGTGTGAGCTCCATCCTTCTTGCGGCCGGCCTTGGCGGTAGAAAAAGGCCTGAGGAAGGAGAACCTTGGCAATTCCTCTCTGCAATTGTCCGAAGCAGTGTGCCACGCCTGTGACACATTTGGACACTTTCAGAGGAGACATCAGCGGCCAACATGGATGCCACGCAAGCTTTTTTCACGAACTTGGCCATTGGAGCCGTGGAAGCCCCAGCCAGGGCAAATTCAAGGATGGGTGCAGCAAAATCGGACACCTGGCAAAGCAGCATCCAAATCTGATTTTCAAGAGAGTCTGACGGTCAGGTGGTGGTTCCAGGCCTTCTACTGTGCTGAGCTAAGCTTTGCTAAGCTTTGTACTTGTCATTAATTCTGGCTCTTGCAGCCTATAGAAGCAGGCTGAGCTGTCTGTGTGTGTCTGAATGGTATCACATCGCCTTAGATGGGTGCATTTCACCTGGACATCTGCAATTCGCAGTGCGACAGCAGTCCTCGGGTCCGTACTCCAGACGCACCTCTATGATCTACGTCGTCTATGTAACTTCTCAGCCATTTGCTCGAAATCCCATCAGACGAGTGTTGCCCAGGCTCTTCCACTATGGCAGGGACGGTGCCAAGCAGATTTGTGATAAGTCTTTGGAGTGAGGTTAGAAGTATGATTCTCCCAGCAGGTATGATACCCACTTGCTATACATTGTTTTTACTGGTCAGGAGACATGCGTGCAGAAGCAAGATATTTCTCTGCAGACGAGGTTGCTCGCCTTAGACACGAAGGCATGGTAGCTCCTCAATCTAGGCACTAGACATCGCTAGAAGAGAGCTCAAGTCTACTAGTCCTACAGTTCTAGGGGCTGCAAAGTTTGCCTTGCAGGACCCCAAAGCCATCTTGGAGAAGCTCTCAGAAATGCTCTTTCCCTAGCCGGGGCTTGAGGTTCTCGCGGTTGCCAAGCCTCGCTAGCGTGGCGACAGAGAGCCGTACAGGTCTATGACCAGAGTTGAAAGGTGCAAGGCATAGATCCGCGTTGCAATGTTGAATGTAAGGAAGTTGGATTTTGTTTTCGTGGTTGCTGTTTGACAGCCTTCACTGCCACATCGAAATAGTATTGGCTGATGCTGAAGTCACCTGAAATGTCAAGAGCTGCTACTCGTAGCTGCTAGCAGCATCGTCCTTTGCGGGAAGCCATCTAAACAAGGCTCTGCGGATCTGGGATTCATGCTGCGCCTTTAGGACCGGCAACGATCCCGGCAGCAGCCACGCCGCTAGCAGCCCAACAAAGTCGCCCGGGCCGCGGGACAAGCGCCGGGGACTTGGTGGCCCGAATTGCAATACTTGCGTAGCTTGCTGCAGCCAGTGTGTCCGGATTAGCAGGTTGATCCTAACAGTTAGGCAGTAAGCAAGAAGCTCAAGAGACAGGCCCCCTACCGCAAGCCGGAAATCAAGCAGATCCGGTCGGCAGTGGTTCTGCGGACTTTTCGTTGCTGAAATTTGTGGAGCGGTTCTGCGGCCCTTCTATCGCGGCCAGCGCAATCCATATCGACACTCACGCTTTTATTTTTTTAAATGTAGTACGTTTGCTTGCCTACAAGGACTTTGGAAAGCAGACTGGGAAGCTTCTTTTGTTGTTGCGACATCTCACTTCTCCGATGACTGCTAGACGCTGCTAGACAGTAAGTTCTACTGTACATGTATCACGGCTGCAGCCCAGGCAAGGAGTGACGACTGAGCAGCATTGAGTGTGGGAAGCGCGGCTTTCTGCCACTTCGGCAGGTGCGGCAGGTTCTCTCGGTTGACAGACGACTGAACCCCTAAGACCCCGCAGGGAGATAGCACCGGTTGCTCTAGACGGATTCAACTCTCGCATGTCCTGGCTAATCAATGGCCTGCCGTAATCAACTGGGCATCTCACACCTTCGAAGCTGGTTTCTGTGATAACATCACCAGGCAGATTCCACCGGCGTAGGGTTCCCCCCCATCCACGTTGTATTGCTCTTAGCGGCCTGCCGACAGACTGCGGATCACAACAGCTTTGATGCGCGGCTGAAAAGGGTGCATCTGCATTCTTCATATGCAGGCCGCTCATGCCCCCAAGCTCCTCCACACGTGTGACATTGAGCTGGATTCATGCAGTCAGCAGTCTTCAGCTTCATTGCAGAAGGACGCTTGTGCATGTCTGAGGGCTAGGCTTTCTGCAATGCGCAGCTTCAGAACATGGATTGCTTCATGGCCTTTTTGGTGCTCTGAATTAAAATGGTGAAATTTCACTGGCGATGGTGGCTTCAACCCCGCGAATTCTGAAAGACCTTCAACACCAGCTTGAGCCACTGGTTCAAAAGCATCTTGACACACACCCCAAATCTTTTTTTTCTTCGATTCAGGTCGGCGCTTTCTGGCCATGAGTGAGGACGCTTTCAGCCTGTGGATCAAATGCCGTTCTGGGTAGCACCAGGAGTATCACATGTCATAGGACCTGCGGCATCCACTGGATTTGCATGATTTGCATGATGCTCTCACTCATGGCCTTGCCTGTGACGCTGGGCTTCATGCGCCAGGAGGTTCATGCCCGGCGGACGGAAGACAGAGTCAAGGCTAGGCGGTGCGGGAGCTTCTTGGGAATGCTTTGCTTGCTCTTTGGAGGAGGCGGCTGTGTACTGTATGATGTTGGATGGCCTTAAGCAGGGAGCCCTGCTAAAGCGCAAGCATGGAACAGTTTGTCTCGAGACAATTCTGATATCCCAGCATACCCCCTAGCCAGCCAGAGACGCGTCAAGCGAAAGCAATCCGATGCAGCAGCAGACTAGCCCGATGTGTAGATTGTTGATGCTACTCGAGAGGCTCCACCAGTGCTGCCCAACTGAACTTGAAGCCGTCAACAGGCGTACTTTTGCGCGAACTGTAGCTTGTCAACACACTGCCCCTCGACTTGCCTGCCTTGAAAAACTGAGCTCGAGAAGCCCGCCAGGTTCTGGAAGAGAAGGTTGACAGAATGCGCCAAGACTTTGAGTATGGCCCCGCTGTTCAGGCAGCCTTCCAGGCACATGGCGATGCGATGGCGCGCATGGCTGTTGTGGATGAATCAGAGTGTTTACAAATGAATCCGTCACATCAGTTGATGACTGTGATTTCTACGGACTCGTGAACCTGTTGAAATCTCATTCCTACAAGGCAAAAAGCCGCGCATGTGACAGAGGCCGGCGAATCGGCAGGTGCGGAGGCGGAGCCTCACTTCCTGCCCAGAAAAGGCCGATGCTGTTGGGCTTAGATACTGAGGGTATGCCCTACAAGCATGAGGGATGCATTGACGTTGAGTCCCGTTTTGCCCTAGCCGGTGGCAAGCTTATCAAAGCGACTTGTGGGCATGATGGGGTCTGCAGCGAGAGAGCTTGGCGAAATATATCGAGCAAGCAGTGATGTTAGACCATGTTAGGAGATAGCTATCGCCAATAAAGGCTGAGTCATTGTGAGGTCACCTTGTCAAGTCGTTCCTTCGAAAACGCGACGCGCTTCCAGCTGTACTTGCTCGCCTAAGATGTTGTCTCCGAGATGATTGGTGAATCTTGCTTTGCTGTGCACTGGCTTGTCCTGGAGGCTTCGGCATGCTTCAGTTTCAGCGCAGCAGCACTGGTCTGATACCTTGGTACTTCCGAGCAGGGTTGACGCTGGCTTGGAGTCAAGGAGAGTTGCAACACAGATCCACTTTCCCGGATGTGTTTGTACACCACGTTGGCTTTCAAGCTGCGGAGAAGTTTGGGTCACGACACAGGCTTCTAGATTTCAGGCAGCGAAGTCTTATGGGCCTGTATTGCGTAGAAGAATTGGCACTAGATCCGAACCTGCTGCGTGGCATGCAAGGCATTTAGAATTTAGTTGAGTAGATAGAAGTACCTTTTTGCGGGGAATGTCTCATCATCAGAGTTTGCCTTCCTCCGTTAGAGCACATAGCGCCCATTTTGCATTGCGATTTGCAGCATGAGCTAGTCGTAGAATCTTTGAAGTAAAGCAGGAAGTCGCCCGAAAGACCTTTCCGCCGCTACCCGCGAAGTCTCATCGATTGAGCAGCGGCTTCAACATTTTCACGTTAACATTGCCAAAAGCTTGCCGGTCAAAGCAGCGCGCGGATCCGGCGAAGTTCCGAAGATCTTCCTAGGTCTCACCGATGACTGCATCGAGGCCCTCGTGGCCAGCTTGAAGCTCAGCTTCTGCCAGCATGAAGAATGGGCGGTCCAATTGCTGATAGATTCCTGTCACTGCAGAGAGACCTCCAAATTCTGTCTCAGCCTGAGCTTCGCGAGATCTCACGGCCTTGGATGGCCTTGGTGCCGGGGACCTGGCCCGGCGCCTGAACCGCGCAGAGGAGCGCTTGGAGGCCGAAATCCGTTTGCCCAGAATTCTTATACCCTATAGTTGTTGGTCTTCAGATGAGCCAATGATCAAAGTTCTTTCTGTCCCGTGACCCAAGCCTAAGGGCGCAGTCCAATCCGAGAGCAGGCCTCCGGGCCGTTTAAATCAGATTTCCTCGTGAACAACAAGATAATGTCTGCATTCCTCCATTTTGAATAGTTGCCTCTAAGGGCTTGAAGACTTCATGAAAGCTGGCAGGCTTTGGCAGTCTCGGTCGCACAGGCAGTCCAGCTGTCCCTGGGACGCAGAAGAAGTGTAGAGGTTGCCTTATATGGATCCGCAACATATTACAGCACGTCAGCCTTGCACTACTGACCTTCAGTGTCCCTGGGACGCAGAAGAAGAGTAGAGGTTGCCTTATATGGATCCGCAACATATTACAGCACGTCAGCCTTGCACTACTGACCTGAAGGCCATATTAGCAGCTTACTTTGTCAATTAAAAGGCTGGTGGCTGTAGCACAACTTGCACACATGTGCACATTGCGCTATCTGTCCAAACCGGCAGCCCATGTCTTTTTGAAGTACAAGTTACAGACGCTTGACTTGCCTTGTCTCATGACTCCCAGCAAGATTGCAGGTCTTAACTTTGGGAATTCAAAGCCCAGAGCAGCGTTTGGTATCTATCCTCCAAAGCCCGTTGAGAGCTCATCCAAGGTCGCGGGAAGGATTAGTCACCCGGCAAAAGTTGTATTTGAGGCTTGTGCTCTAGCTTCTTGCAGCTATGGGGGGGCTGGGAGCCTTCTCACTACGGAATTCTGCAGGCATCCAAAGCAGACATTTTGTAGTCAGCAGCAAGGATTATTGAACAGGAATCTAGTTTCCCAGCGGTCACCAAAAGCAGCAGTGTACACGGAGCCATCCCAGCTGTGCATACATAGCCGTACTTGCAAGACCTCCAAGACTTGCCAGCGCAAACCGGTTGTCTTCACATCAGGTTGTGTGCGTTGCACGGGCTCATCTCAAACAGCTTTCTCGGAGCTGCTAACAACTACTGAACAGCTCCTGTTAATTAAAGCGTGCCCAATCTTCCAAACTTGCCAGGAGTTGCTTCGGTACGTCCTTTCAGGGGAGCGCCCTGAGAGCAGGCAAGCGCACTACAGATCCAGAGCGATTCCAGTCAAACATTATGCTTTCGACATCTCAACTACCAAAAACATCGATCAATTTTGACCCATGTGCGGAAATCACGTGTGTGCCTGCCGGCGGGCATTAATCGTGAAGTCGTTTGACATCCCCAAAGCTCTGACGCGGTTTTCACTCGCTCTGCATTCATGCAGGCTTCCCGCTGACACAACATCGCAGCCCTCGCAGCCATCGCAGGAGACAATACGGTAGTCTCGGACTTCACATGCTTGGTGCAGTTTGCAGTAGCTGTCGTTCAGCTCGCTGTTGCTGCATCTTTGCAAGAACAGGGCTCATAGTGGACCGAGAGGCTTGCATACCTCGCGTGCTCATATTGGCAAGTCTTACAACATCTTGGCTTATGTTCCTTTCCAGAAATGCAGCGTTGGCAAAGACAGTGTGCTGATCGCTTGCCATTACTGATAATCATGAAGAGCTGCCTGCACCAAAGGATTCATTCCAAGAAACAGTACGCAGATCCTGACACCTGTGTTCGGAGGATGTACAGCAGAGCGTGCCTCCCACGCCAACGGCTTTCTTGCCCTGCCCTCGGAGATGACGCTTTCGCTCACAGCTCCCCTGGGCATGCGAAATCTTCTATTGTTAAGGGCAAGCACCACGGGCAAAGCAAAACGCACACCGAACTCTCTGACGCCGCTGAAGTCCATGTATCCTGCAAGGCATCAGCAGGGCTTTAGCACAGCATGACTCATATCTGCAGGCAAAGCGGGAAAGCAGGTCTCAGCAAGCCGTCGAAGCCAGTATGCTCATGTGGTTTGGTAAGCCAGGCTGGCACATGCTACACTTTCTTGCCTGGCTGCTTGCTCCCGCTACAGGCCAAAATATTTGAGTGATCCGCCCACGGCGCTGACAGCTGTAATGGAGGCAATGCCCAATGTGAAGTTTCATAGTGCTGGGGAATGGCCTTTGATACGTTTGCACTTTGCGGGATGCGCAAGCATCCCCGTGCCTGGAAGCGCATGATAATGCACCTCATGCTGACGGACAGTTCAAGAGCCACACCCGCAAGCACGTCTTGCATGCTACTATGATTTCAGAGCTTCCAGTCTGTCAAAGGCCCCACACAGCGGCACTTGAGCTCGGTTGGGCATTTGCCGTGTACATCACAAAGTATGGCCTCGAGCTGCTTCGTTGTGCCAGGAGGCGACGGCATCCACCGGCTCCTATCGAAGGCGCATCGGCTCGGTTGACACCGCAGTGCGATCCAGATGAAGTCTTAGCCCCAATCTGCCAAGACAGGAGACCTCAATCTGCCGCGTCCGCTGTTACCGGAGATGAGTCGCCCCAACTGTCACGCTTAATTACATCTGTGCGTGCCCAACGTTCTTTCAGGGCTGATGGCTGATGTGGAGTTCCTCCTGAACGGGTCGACTTAACGCAGTCGTAGTACATTCGAGATGCTGGGCAGGAGGCATCCTGCCCAGCAAGGGCTACGACTCTTCTAGCTCTATTGTCTGTTGATGTCTCCCGGTATCGACAAATGGAGGCAGCCGAAGTGGCGGGGCGCGTCACGGGCCGTTTCAGCTGTGGCACAAGTTGCTGCCATCGCATGCTCTCGCATGTCCGTTGAGCAGCCAAGCTAGAGTTTATCTATTGTGGCTCCAGAATAAGAACATTGATTTGTGAGCTCATGACCTTGGGGTACTCCTACAGGCAGATTAGGGCCTTGCTCCAGAGGATCAGGAGCTGTGCCAACCTCTCCTTTCATGAGCACAACTTCATGCAAGCAGCCGTCGATGTTGCTAGGACGGTAACATGCATGAGCTGGAACATGCAAGTAGGGTGATCGTGCAACATCCAGCGCTCTCACTCGCATTGCTGCAGAGCAGCAAGCATGGGCTTACTGCTGCTTATGAAGAACACGTTTCTGCAGCTGTAGCTCGGCGCATTCTGAAGACAATGTGACACTTTGCCAGCATCGCTGCCCCTGACCTTGACCCTGACGCTGGTGTCAAGTTCATCGAGGCACTCTTGGTGTTTCTTGATTGGTGGCCTTCAGGGTGGTTCAGTAGGCACTCTGATTGAATCGCCCAGACACGACTTCTGACAAGCTGGCAGGTGTCGCTACAGCGCTCTGCAGCACAGCCCTCCTGGGGGTTGCTCTGGGTGCAGGGCTCAGATGCTTAAGTAGCCGGGGCTCGCATTTGGGGAGCGCAAGTTGAGAATGGTTGAGGAGGAGATGCTGAAGCAGCGATCTTTTGCTTCGGATGCACGTCAGGACAGGAAGTGCTTCGACAAGAAGAGGCGCGTGGTAGAGGCGGGTGCTGTTTTTGAATCCCTGTCAGGCTGAAGAGTCGCACTCACTCACATGACGTGGTCCGCGCAGCAACCGCAAGCCCGAGTCCTCCTGAGCAACATGTCAGAATGCGTTGATTCATCACTCACCGCCTCCATGACATCCGTAGCAAGAACGCCGGGACTGCATTTTGGTCTTTCAAAACAACCAAGAAATCGTTTCCAGAGCATGCCCGAGCGAGGTTCCCCTATTCATTTGGATGAATACACAAGTTCGCCATATCCATGAGGTCCATGGGAACTGCTGAGCCGCTTCTTGCAGACATGCAGGCTGTCGTGCCACAAAGCCCGGCGGGCATGTGGAATCAGGAGCGAGTGGAGAGAACGAATTGATGATCCTCTGAACTCTGAACTCCATTACGTAATAAGCAGGGCAGCGCTTTTGAAGGAAGCTTGAGCAGCTCGGGCTTTGGCACTTTGAGAGTTTAAAACCTGCTTCTGTCACAAGGCCTTTGCGGAAAATGCGTCGGTGTTCAGTTTCCTGCATTCTCATCTCGTGCAGTTGAATAGAGCAGAGATCAAAATCCTCTAGTGGGAAACCCTTTAGCGAGTGGCGGTAAGGAGCTTGCTGTAAGCAAACGCGTGTGTTTCGTAAGCTACCATAAGCAAACTTGTTCCGCATGTTGCACCGTAAGCCGCCGCAAGCTCTTAGTTGGGGTTCTCCACGTTGCCACCGTAAGCGCCGTAAGCGCTTGACAAGAAAAGCGAGCGCCGTAAGCTAAACCTTGGGTTTTGTAAGCCACCGTAAGCAAATTCCTTACCGTCAAAGAAACCGGATAAGAATTTTGACCCCCGCTCA
>CAJNIZ010040890.1:96296-108031 GCA_905231905.1 Symbiodinium pilosum
GGATAAGAATTTTGACCCCCGCTCAATAGGCTGTAGGTAACTCTGCAAACCTCAGAGCTTGAAACAGAGCCCTCCAGGAGCGTGCCGAGAAGGGCGAGGAGCAACTATGGTCTATAATGCTGACCGTAACAATCAGGTTAAGCTGAGAAGTTCGAGGGTGCACTTCTTTGTATAGATACGGGTTGCTGCAGTACAAGTTCACGCGGGACTCAGCAAGCTTCAAAGCCACGCTCCAAAAACTCCGACCAACAACTTTGAGGATTTCTTACAGCGCGGGGATGAACTCATCAAACTGAATGGCCTAAGCCCAAGCTTCCGCGACACTGCCTCGGGGCAACTAGCCGTGAGCCTTGCCCTGCCCTTTCATCGTTTCCCCACCTGCCGTTCTCAGGCAAGCTTGGATGGGAAGCATGCTCAGATCTCACGAATCAGCGAGCAGCTCAGCGCCAGGGGACAGCCAAAAAAAGACGAGTTGTATCGATTTGCCAGACCTTGTGTCATCAACTTCCAATACTCATTTTCGGATTTTACGTTGCGAGAAGGCACGGATATCTAGCTGCTGGTTTGGAGAGTGAACCACCAAAGCTTGCATCCGTTTCACCATCCACAAAGACGCATGGTATTTCGACATCACTTCAGAATCTCATGATGCAGTCGAAACTAAAGAATGCGCATTTGCGCATATTTGTGCCTTGCTGATTGAATATCAGGCAAAATGTGCAACTGCTCTTCAAGCGGTCAGCAGAGCAGGAGCTCTTGGCAAGATGCAGAATGTTCTGCTCTTGATGATGCTGCGCGTAGGAGTTTCTGTGAGCTTCAGTATCAGAGGTGTGTTGTGATGTTGCATGCGCAAGTGGGGATGGGAGGTTGAGGTTGAGATCAGGGAGGCTGTGCGGCGGCACGTTGCTGCACCTTTGCAGCCTTTCGCGATTTCTTTCTGGCCTGACTAGCTGCTGAGCTTGCTATGCTTGCTGCATGATGCCAGGACAGGTCTGGCAAGGGCCGCCGCAGCAGCAAGCAGGCACCATCAATGCAACAGCACATCTCAAGGGTGGTGCTTGAGAACTTGCAATCCGTGCGGGAGACCTGTCATAGATCTGTCACAATGGTGATTCCGGCAAGATTGTCTTGTAGCAAGCATCTCAGAAGATCGGACCGTGGCCCTAAACTGAAGGACACAGCACTAGGCTGAGATCTTGACGCCATTTGTGTAGTCAGCTGTCTCAGAGCCTGGTGTCATTTTCGGCAACAACTCCCGGCTGTCGCATGCAACGGGCCAAAGCTTCTGTGTCTGAAGGCGCCACGGCCAACAGCACCTGCTGAGGCAGGGCTGTTTCATGCAAGGCAAACTTGTGTGATATCATGATATATGATGCGCGGTTGTTATGCGTTGTGGGACCAGTTGTCAATGGGATGGTCATTGGACTCCTCGCAGAGTGCCTTTGAGTGGAGAGCAAAAACACACTCGCCAAAACGAAAACGTCAACACAAACCCCGAATCTTGGAAAATTTGTCCAATGACCGTTAGCCCGGACAACAAGTAAAAATCGCGATTATATCCTGCCCGGTCAACAACAGCCACGGGATCTGTAAGTACGTCCGTTGAGCAGGAATAGCAGTGTTCCTCGCATTTGAAGGGGTCCGATTCCTATGTTGCGTTTCTTCTGCGTAGCAAAAACAAATTTTGCTGGCAGCTAATCTGCGGTGCATGAAATGGGTTTGGGCTGAAACATTTTGAATGCCCAATGGTCGTAACCTCACACGACAGGACATTCTGCTGTCAAGTGAGGTTCCATTCTTGGCAAAACTGCACTTACTCACCTACTGCGAGCCTCCATCTGCCAGTTGCAGAGACCAAGCACATTGAGTGGTCTTCAATCCCCTTCAGCAGCAATCCCTGCCAAATTTGCACTACTTGTGGCAAGTAAGGTTCCAGCGACATTTCTTTCCGAGGCTACAGCTCTATGAAGTGCTTATTGGAGCCGTTCTATCGCTTGGAGCTGCCGAGGCTGTCAGCTCCTTGACAGAGACGCAGAGGATGCGGGTTTCGGCAGAGGCCGGTGCCAGAACTTTTTGGTGTTCTTTCCCCAGTTGGCTTTGCTTGTACTATGTATAGCATGATACTGTTCAAGAAGGAGCTTGCTGCTTGCATGCATACTTACCTTCTTCCTAAGGGTAGACCTGACTCCAGATGAGCCTTGTTGTATCAAGTGCGTGACTGATGCGGATACTTTTCAATGACGAGCTCCGCTGGCTGTGCATGTTTGCTGGTTGAAGCTTGCAGCTCTAGCATGCTGGTGCTGGAATCGAGCAGCTGGATGGTGTTGGTTCGTAGCTGTCTGTACTCCGTCTGCTGCCGTGAAAACGCTAGGTGTAGCTGGTTTCAGCAAGGCAGAAGTGTTTCCCAAGAGCTTGACAGTCATTGGGACTTCAACTCTTGCGCCAGGCGAGAGGCAAGTCGAGGCTGGACTCGTCACGCTGATCTTTGGCCTAAGCATGCGAAGCAAGATTCTGCAAGATCTGCACTTTTGGCATTCAATCAAAGTGCTATACAAGCAGTAGGTGCATGGCATGATAGACTTGATAGACCGCTCCAACGGTCCAATGGCTGAACTTGCACCAGCAATTTAGCGCAACTTTTGCCCATAAAATGAGTCTTCGTTAGGGCCATGCGTCCAGCGTAGACAAGTTTTGTCAGCAGTGAATTGAAGGACATTGACAGGATACCCCTCGCTGGAGCCAAGTTTAAGCCGTAGCCGTGACCTACTGCGAAAAAACAGAAACGAGCAGGCAGTCGCTTTCCTCTGCCTCCTCTCCCTCCAAAGCCACAGGTACGGGCCGCTAAGCTGCAAGCATTTCCAACAGCTATTTCCCATCATCGCATCCACGCTGAATCAGCCAACCTATCAGGGCCGTGTGTTGTGGAGACCTTTCACTCTCGCTGTCCCAGAACTAGTTAACAGTTTAAGAGTAGTGGCTGTAGTGGCTACTTGCTAGTACCTCGCCTGGTGCTAAAGTTGTCAGAAGCGGGCGGTTTGGAAGTCAAGCTGGTTACAGGCTGATGCTTCGAAACCTTGATATCTTGCCTTGCGGTTTTCCTCATTGCTAGGACCGGAATCTTAGCAGCTCGTCCTGCAGCTCAGGTGGCAGCCTCAACAGCATGCCACACACTCCATCCACTGGTGCCAGTCCGGCGAGCCCCGAGCAGCTCAGATGATTTTTACTCGTAGCTTGTGCAGATTAGGTGGCTTGCACTCCGTTAGCCATCGTGAATGCTTCTGCACATTTTGTGTCGCTTCTTCGGAGGCATGCGTCAGACAACGGACACTCCTGCGTGTGAGTCATGCTCGTACTTTGCGTGGTTTTCGTATGTTATGGTAGGATCGCTCGTCGAGGAGCGAAATTATGTGCCAGCCTTGCTTTTTAGGTCCAGTGCTTTGACAGCATGGCAAGCATCGGAATAGATCAAGAACAGATTCGGATGGCCACAGTCTGCAGACCAACTTTGGGAACGAGACCTAAGACTTTAGTCAGCGATGAGTCCATAGCTTGCCCGTGACTCCCAAGTGCCAGTCAGCTCGCCGCCGCTAGACTGCCAATGCCACTAAGGGCCAGCCTGTAACCCGCTAGCAAGAAGCTGGAGCCAGTCAGGTGCGAGGCAGGACCAGCCGGAAAAAGGCACCTTCTGTAAGCTGCAAAGTCCAATTCCGTCCAATTCCTGGAACCACTCGAAAGACTGCTGGCCTCAACTTCTAAGGCAACTGCCGTTACAGCGGTGCGCATCGCCGCCCGTGAAGTCGCAAGGCTTCTGCAGATTTTTTGGCAAATCGTGAGCTGCGCTTGGTCTCGGAAAGACCCAAGTTGTGACCGGGCAATACCCTGTATACATACATATGTATATATATATAATTATATATATATATATATATTATACACTTATATATATATGTATATAGTCTTTGGTAATAACCCAGGTTACAGATAGCACTAGCATTTCGTAATCTGCCTACCCAGATCACAATTTCCGAGCATGAGTGCAGCTCTGGACCTTCAGAGCAGAACGATGTGAAGCCAGAATCCAGACATGACATGTACTTGCCATTGATGGCTGCTGCTTCGGGCTGGCAGTCCGGTGATGGATGTTCGGGACTACAGCTCCTCAAAGTTTAAAATTCACAGCCAGCGACTACCACGCTCGCGATATCTTGCGATCGCTTGCGGCGCAGATGGCTTCGCACGATATAGCAGGTTGTGGCCAAGCTATTACGTTTGTCGAAAGGTCCTGACAGCACAGCGCAATTTTGCCAGTTAACCCTAAGCCCAACATGAAGAGTTGCCTACACAACATTTCGCAGAAGAGGAAGCCTGGTCCTACACCCCAAGGCCCTAAGCTTTTCTGAATTGCTGCCATTTGCAACATCCGCAGACTCCGACCCACAGAACACGATCCAAGTGCTTCAGGCAGCACTTGCAGGCCTGGGATTTCAGGCTGCTCTTGGATACAAAGGTTACAGCTCGACGCTTCAAATCATAGCATGGGATTTCCCATTGCTCGTGGAGTTGGGACCGCAATCATCTCGTTCTGCAAAATCTCGCATGCTTGTTTGGTACGTCGTTTGCTCGTGTGGCGTCGCCCGTTTTCTCATGAGGCAAACTTGCAGGGGCAGATGTCAATGCGTAGCGAGGAAACAGTCTACGGCCATCTGAGCTTGAAAAGGCGGAGGCGGAGGCCACGCAGTGCCCAAGGACCTCCACGTGGATCTGTCAGATGCTGAGACTCTGAGAATGTTTGCGAAAAAAACAAAAAGTTTGAACCTTTCGATCCGCTTTGTGGACTTTTGGAGATTCGCGGGAACATTTTCCCTTTCTTGAGAGAGCAGGCAGCATGCATACTTTCTCCCGCGCCCCCAGAAAGTGCAATGCAGCATGCGTGCTTGAATCGAAGCACGAATCCTGGAGTGGGGCTTCAAAGGCTACAACCCAGTCTGAACGTCGAAATGTTCAGTCAAGCAAGGCAGGCGCACGCGCCATCTTCTGAGAAGCTTCAGGCCATGGTCAGCTTGGGCTGGGGGATTGGCTTTGTAGCTACGATTCTGCTAGAACCGCTTCTTTTTGCAAGTGTTTCCTCTCCTTAACCTCCACAGTCCTGCTGCACATTGAGAATTCATGCTGGCCGCAGGGCGTCAACCCCATAATGGCGACGATCATGGCTCACTCCAGGCCCAGAGCTCAAACCTGTCAAGCCCTGCAAAAAAGTATGTCTACATCCTTTTCCTGGCAACAGCCAATGCTTGGACTAGATGCTGACAAGTTGACGTTGGCTCCTTTTTCGGGCCCCTAAGCCCATAAGCCTTGGCTTAGACGCTTGCTCCACCTGCTCCAGGTCTGTGCGAGCTGCAGATCCTGGCAAGGCGAGTCTCATCAATCCTCCGGTACGGTCCTTTGAAAAGATGCTTGAAGAATTTAGTGACGGTGGTTCCTGAATCAGCGCCATTTTTTCAACATGGACCGACTCGGACTGACATCTTGGAAGCACCATGTCGGCGCGCAGGGAGCATATGCGCATGCCGCAAAAACCTGCTCGCGCAGGGTTTCGAGCTTTGGTGTTTCCAATGCGAGGGCAACAAAACTTGCACAGCCAAATGAGAATCAACAAGAACCAAGCGTCGTTGTGCATCAGCCGAGAGGAAAGGGCTGGAACAGAATTCAACATACCCGTGCAAGATGCCAACCAGGCGCGGGCCCCCTGCCAAAAGACATGAGGGATGAGCTTCGGGCACTTAAAACGTCGTGCTCTGGAAGTTGTAAGCATGATACTCTTGATTTTGACGGTTGCCAGTTTGCTATTGACATGCTCACAGCGCATGACTTATGCAAGTGATGCCGGTATCCAGAGCCATCCTTGCGCATTGACTCTGTGGAGAAGAAACATTGCTAGAAGAGCAAAAGGTGAAAGGCCTCTCTCTCTCTCTCCGGCCGGCTCCTTCTCACGGCCTCATTTGATTCCAAACACCAGCCGCATCTCACGCTAAGGCTGATGATCTGCAGCGGCTCGCAGGGCATCTGCTCGCTGGCGAGGAATGCGACCTACATCTCTCGAACTTTCAACACAAGATACCAGCAAGTAATGCTGACGGGCAGTTGCCGCTAGCCCTGGCACCATTCAAGATTAGTACCAATCTTGCAACTTCGTCTAAAATACTTCAACTGTTTTTTTACCCGAAGCCACAAGAGTGGGCATTCGCAATCTCTGGTCGAAATAGCCGCAAGCGAGTACTCTGCTCGAGCCAGTCTGTGATGTAGATTTGTTCACTCGCGGAACGGATTTCCGTTGCGATTGCATCCTGCGTCTCACCAGGCAGGACCTGCGATGACACTGGTTATGTCCATCCTGCAGAAGAGCGTGCAAGGCATCCAGGGGTTCAGCTGCCATGCGCTTGAAGCAGCCTTAGCGTACATCGTTGTACCAGAGGGCTGCGGCTGCGCCACGGAGAAGTCAGGTTGCCAGTGACGATTGTTTTCATCTCGCAGTCACAAAGTCTGAGCTGTAGTCTCGTGTGGCATTTCCAGTGCCAAGCCGTCACCAAGCACTGTGGATGAAAACTGGTTAGGGGGGTGTAAGGGGCTGCAGCATGCCGAGATGATCAAACACGGGATGCATCTGGGTGAGGGAGAGACGCTGCAGCTGGTTGGTGCTATCTGACAGATAAGTCTGCTCACAAGCTACAGTGCCTGAACTGTCATCAAGCTGTTCAGCTCTCAATTGCTATTGGCAGAAATGAGCACACCTTGCTGTTGCACCTCTGCCTAAATTCAATCATGCGTAGCGCTTCCGGTGACAGCCATCCGGACTTTTCAGGTCTGCCACTGCGTAAAAGGCTCAATTGTTGGCAACGTGCATGTACTCAGCTCAGCTTGCCTTGGGCTAACTTGCCAGGCAAACGTTGAGGCAAGGCTGAGGCTATCAATAGAACAGGCAAACCATGGCAAGCAAGGCAGGCAGACTATTTCTACCACAGCAGAGACGCTAAGAAGCTTTGTCTATCCTGGAGCTGTGAGTTTTTTGGTCTGAAGCTGTCCAGGCCCCGATGGCCGAGTGACCCTCGTGGCCGCGGACCAGACAGAGGCATCAGTCCTCAGCGGGACAGCGGATGTCCTTTGCCATCGCTCCTTTCGCAGACTCGTTTGAAGTTTTCCTCCGTCACCACAAGCCTGCCTGGGTTCCCGCCCCGTTATCTACGCGAAGATTGCAAAACGCTTGCTTACAGGCTGCGCAGTATCTCCTGGACCTGTTGAAGCTCCTGGATTCGCAGCAGGAGCGCTCGCACTTCTTGTTCGCCACTGGTAGCCCTTCAAGCTGATTAGGCTGGATAGGCTGCTTGAACAAGCAATTCGATGTCCTTGGTGGGCTTGGAGTCAGCAGGGCAGAAGTATGCAGAGCAATATTAGATGGATACAACCGGGAGCTTAAGTTCCGTTGGTCGTAGAGCAGCCTTTTGATTTTCTGCCCAACCGTACAAACTGCCTTCCTTTGTCTCAGTGCCAGACTGCGCCGCGGGCAAAGTGAGAGACGCGTCGTGTCAAGCTCGCAGCCATGGAGCCATGAATCATCGCGAAGCAAAAAAGAGACTCACCACGAACAAGCTCAGATCGGTCATCTGACTGCTTGTCAAAGTGAGAATTTGACACCTCCTCAAACACAGTCTCGTTTGACATGCGGTTTGCTTGAGCAGTGGTTGTTTCACCCCTCAAGAGGCAGCACACAAAGTTTGCGCAACCCTCCACCACCACCCAAGGTCTTCGCTTGATGAGTTCGCGTTGCCAAACGTTGCGTTTTTGTGAATTTGATGATAGATTTCTTTATTCAGTTGATTGTTCGCGTGCACGTACTTGGGTAGAGAATGTGCACTAGTCTTAATGCCTGCGGACAAGTCGGAGCTCCAATGACTGGAACACATCTAGGAGCCGCTAACTAATGCTAGCGCAGGACCAGGAGATGTCATTTTGCTGTCTAGAGATCAGACTATGCAATCAGTACGATGCACTGCGGCACGCGTTGTAGGGTTGCAAGATGCTACTTGTAGTAGAAAAATGCACAATGCAGCTCTGTCGGCGGTGTGAGGGCATGAGGATAGTGTCGGCCCGTGTTTGCATTTAACGGATAGCTAGCAAATCCATCAAGCGATGGAAGACCCATCTCTTTTTCAGTGGCCTTTGCTGCAAGACGCGGCAGGGTCATGCAAGACGTCCACTTCTGTGGAGAAGCCCCAGTCCCAGGGTCCCAGGGCCAGAGATCCAGATGCGAGAAGCAGGTTTGCTTTGTTGCCCACCGAGCTGTAGATGTCTCTTACAGGCCGTCCCATGAACAGTTCCTGGGCACCCCGGCCCCCCAGTCACATCCGACCATGCCCAATGGGCAGGTGGGAGACCAGCTCGAAGCAAAAGCCCGACGCCTTCATACAATGTCATACGGTAGAAGTCTGCAGTGTGCAGTGTCAGCTTCAAGCTTCTAGCACGCATCTCCGCTACGGAGGCCAATGATATTTTCCCACGTGGAGGCGGAAGTAAGGTTTAAGCTGAAATGGGTAGCTCAAGGGTCGGCATGCAGCCAACAGAAAGGTTTCCAGCAGGCTTTTTTCTGTGTTCAATGCTTCTTGCTCGCAGTGAACTGGTAAGCGCAATCCATGCTGTGCTGGGGAAAGCATCGCTGCCCAAATCGCGACTGTTGGCTCTTGCAGCTTTGACCTTGCGGCCGAGCGGGCAGTTCCAGGAAGGGCACCGCATTTCGGTGCGCCCCTGAAGTGTTGTTCTAGCATTGTCTAGCTGCTGTCAGAAGAGTTGATCCCGCAGGTGCTCACCTGGCCCGAAGACCATGGTCTGCCCGGCGAGTGTTGACCAAGGGTATCAGGCTAAAGTGCTTTCAGAGGCTAAAGAAGAGACGCACTTGAAGATTTGGTGCAGAGTTGCGCGTGGCGTTCGGTGACATGTCACTGGCAAGTCGAACATCTTGAAAACGTAAGCATGCACTAAAAACGGAGAAGGCTTGGGTCTAGATTTGTGGCAAGAAACATGCGTTAGTGGCTGTGGCGCAAATCCAGGTTCAGTGTTCAGCTTTGCTACATTCGTTCGGAGAAATGCTCGGTGTTTAAGTTTGGGGTTGCCTGACACGTTTTAGACGGATATGAATCTTTAGATTGTCTTCATGAAGGATTGCAATTTCTGGTTCTACCTGAGCCGAAGGCCATGCTCTGGGTGGACAAGCACCGCCCAAAAACGCTGGAGCAGGCGTGTGCCGATCCGCGGTCCTGGGCTTTGATTGTGTGTCGAGAATACGCCATAGCCACACCAGCCTAGACGGCACGGCAAAAGCAGTCACCTGGCATTGGCAAACCTGCCATACTCTGCACTCTGCACAATCTTAGCTGGACAAGGGCTTGAGGGTGCAGGCTTTGATGCGCTAAGCTTCAAGCTAGTTGGGCTTCTGGACTCCGGACTTGAGTAACTACGGGCGTTTCTTCCACAGCCTGCCTCCTCCATAACCAGGACCGTAACCACAGCTCATCTCGGTATTATTTGAGGATCAAGCAAATGTTCGCAGGAATGCAGGATGTGAATAGAACTCATCCCCGCTCTTCTTGCAGTTGGACTATCACACCGCCCTCAGCGAGCGGCTGCAACGAATTGCTGTCAGCGGGCGGGGTTTGGGCTGCTCAAGGGATGCAGGGCTGGAGGTTCTTAGGTTCCAGGGACAGTTGGCGCCATGCACTTTCAGATCTTTCAGGCTTAAGGTTTGGCTTTTGCAGACATTTGCCTTCAGGATTGTTTTTAGGACAGTCTTGCACTTGACTATGCTCAACAGACAAAGTCTTTTAGGCGCGGGTTTCGCGCGCGCGTGGGGGGGGGGGAGTAGGGTGTATCATAGAGTATGTGCATAAATATGTGGGTGCGTCGCAAAATGTTTCAAATTGTTTGGGTATGGAATAGGGTGCGCGCAGACATCCGTTCCATATCCCGATCCATATAGGGTATGAACGATCCAACCATTTTGTCGTTCCATACCCTCTCGTTCAAAGCTCATAGGCAGCGACATACAGCGATCCAAGGGGTATAGATCAACCCCCTCGTTCTAGAGGGTATGGATCACAATTTTTCTGGTGCCCAATCAAAGGCCGTTTTTCGGGCCACCCACATGTCTATATGAAGCGGTCTTTTCTATCCAGGTCTAGGGTGAAAAGGGGACCGACACGAAGATTTGGAAACATCATTTTGGGTTGGAAAACGATAGGCCACTCAGCAAGAACGACAGGTCGAAATTTCAAAAAACACATTTTGGAACAAAGTTGTATCACCAATCCATCCGGCTGCCGGAGACGGCCGTTCCAGTACTAAAGTTGTACTACCAGAGAGCGAGAATCCATCCGGTTGCCGGAGGGGGCCGTTTCCAGTACTAAAGTTGTACTACCAGAGAACGAAATTCCATCTGGTTGCCGGAGACGGCCGTTCCGGTACTAAAGTTGTATTACCAGAGAACGAAAATCCATCCGGTTGCCGGAGACGGCCGTTCCAGTGCTAAAGTTGTACTACCAGAGAACGACAATCCATTCGCTTGCCGGAGGCGGCCATTCCAGTACTAAAGTTGTACTACCAGAGATCGAAGATCCATCTAGTTGCCAGAGACGGCCGTTCCAGTACTAAAACTGTATTACCAGAGAACGCAAATCCATCCACCACCAAGGCTTGGAAAATGATAGGCCACTCACCAAAATCCAATGTACAAGCCCGCATTGTGAATTCAGACTGTACGTATGTATATATATATATATACATATTCGCCTGGGACTGGGACAACTGCCTCCTGCTCCTCCCAGCTGACTCCGGGGTGACCGCCGCAGGCGCGACCGTGAGCAGTTGGGACATCTGGTCCGGATACGCGCATTTCAGCTGCCTCGCTCCACCGCTCAAGATGTTGACAAGCTGCTTGGCAAACGTGGTACTCCCTCAGACAGGCACACACTGGCGCGTGAAGACCTCCTTGCCAGACTTGCCTCGGTAAGGCAGCGCCTGTCAACCACGTGTTTCGCCTGCGATGGGTGCTTGGAGGCATCCTCGGTTATGGTCCTCTGCTTCCCCTGCCGACCTGCATCGGGAGGATGCTGCCTTCCACCGACTCCTCCACGCCAGCCTGGTGGTGCGCAGCACCTGCGAACGCGTAAGCTTCTGTGCTTCTCGCTTGGTTGGAGGCACTCGTCACGGAGCTCTTGGTGGCGGGCGTAGCCGCAGACCTGCAGGTGCTCTTAAATGGTACTTTTCAACCGCCTTGCCCTCGTATGTCCCCCAGCTCAACTCCAACGCCACGAGGGCATGCTGCTCAACGCTTCACATCCGTTGGCGTCTCGGGTCGAGAACCCTACTCTGGGCCTTTTGAGCCTCCCCCACGCCCCCTTCCCTCCACTCCACGCTCCCTGCTTGACTTTTTGCCCTTCGGGTTCCGCACACCCAACTAAGATCTAGTAATTCAACCCCTCTATAACCCTCCGCGGAGGGGGCTGATGATGTTTGCGAAGGCCCCCCCAAGATGCGGCGGGGGAAGAGTGTGGGAGGCCGCAGCCGTATGCTGCAGGTCGGCTTCTTCCTTCTTTCCTTCTTTCTTTCCTTCCAGAGATATATATATATATATATGGTCACCCCCCCCCCATGATCCACACTTGTGTTTCTTCCTGTTCTCCTTGTCCTAT
>CAJNIZ010040890.1:108131-126850 GCA_905231905.1 Symbiodinium pilosum
CTCCACCCCCACGCTTCAACACCAAAACGTGGATCATGGGAGCGGGGGTGAGCATATATATATATATGTACTCCCCGATGAACCCACGTTTTACATGCACAACAAAGCCAAAGATACTGAAGCCTGGGACCATGCAACTTGCTCTCTCTCTCTCTCTCTCCCTCCCTCACTCTCTCCCTCTGTCTCTGTCCCTCTCCCTCCCTCCCTCCCTCTCCCTCTCTCTCTCTCTCTCTCTCTCTCTCTGTCTCTTCGTTTCGCTCTCTCTCTCTCTCTCGCTCTCTCTTTCTGTTTGTATTTTCACTCTCCCCTGCAACGGGATCATCTTGCAAGCAACCAAAAGCATAATTGGTTAATACATTTCTCTAGCAAAGAATCGATCCGGCAAGTCATTTCAATCAGGGCGTCGGCCGCCTCCTGATAGATCTTTTGATTGGGCTCTGAAACAAATCATTAGAAGTCACCCCAGAAGCATGTCAGTTACGGCCGTCAAGTTGTGTTAATTAACCGAGCGAGAGGACGGTTGTGGCGAACCCAGATGTTCAATTAAGTTAGATCGAAGACTGAAGACTTTCCTCGACCTCTTCATCCTGGTGAGCATATGCTGGATAACGAACACTCATTAATTAGGTGAATCAGGACCAGTAATTCCGTTGGTCCCATGAACCTGATCCGTACAAGTAATCAGTTTTCCAGTTCATGAAGCTTTCCGGCGTGCTTTTTTGACCCGTTAATCTAGACCCTATGATGAACCACATATTGTCGTCTATGCGGTCGGGGTCTTGAAGTCACAGTTTCAACTTTCAAGATAATCCAATAGTGGAAGAAACTACATGAAACAAAATTATCTAAATTAGCTGAATGGTCTAATTCATCGACGTAGGGGCTTCCGCGAACCACATGATTAAACGAATTGAAACCAATACATGGGTTAAGGGCTTGGCCTTCAAATCAAAACTCACTTGCTAAACCCGGGTGATCTAAATATTCGACTCGCTTCATATGTTCGGTGCAAGGAAAAATGTCCGGGTTTGGCGAGCATACTTTACTCAAATAGATGAACTCGTACGCTTGGATTCAGGCTAAGGACTCCTAACGCCAGTAAGATCAAGTACGACTGAGTAACAACATTGATTTCACGCAGTGGGTTGGTGCCTCGACATGCAATTTGGGTTTAATGAGCTAGTTGGATTAAAGCCTGGACCTGCTGGTCTACTTAGCTTGATAAATCTGAAAACATTCTTGGGGCTTGCTCATCTAAGTTTCTAGTTCGTCGAGCAAATATTTGGCTTATGTTACGCGGAGAATTACGATTTATAGAACTGTTTGTAATAAATCAACTGCAGTATCTCAATTCAATTTATAGCCTTGACCTTCTAATCCATTGAAGCTGCTCAGTGCAGTAGTGAGGCCAAGTACATTCATGATGTCAGGAGATCGAAGCCACCACCAAACCAATCCAATTTATCTGGCACGTAGATTGGATATCTGACTGAAGTCTGAGAGTGCATGGTATTGGTCACGCACTTGTATATTTACGAGCAAATTCAATGTTGTTGTGCGAGGTGAGGATTCTAGGTCCTCGTTCTAGAATGCTATCCGAATCCAGAATGTGTTCACTTCAAAAGGTACAGCATCATCGTCATCCTAGGAGTTGGATGCTCTTACAAGGGTACACAAGGTTTGGAATGGGTGGACGATTTCAGTTTCAGACCGCCACAACGCTCAAGACTCAAAACAAGGATTCTGGGTCGCATTCAATATTACTAAGTTCTTGATTTCTACAGTCTCCAAACATTCATACTTATCCAAGAAGCGGCACAGATGAAGCCGTTTAGTTGGGTCGAGGCTTTTGAATTCCAGGGCCCAGATTCCTGGTCTTGTATTTTTGGAGGTGTCCAGGCTCCAACTTTTCCGACTTCCAAAGTGTTTGGTTTCTATATTTCCAGATTTTTTGATGTCCAAGTTTCAAGATTTCCAGATACTTAGACTTGCCCGGCAATCTAGAAAACATGGTCACAAAAAATGCTGAAGTCTAGAAATCTGCAAAGCTGGAAATCTAGAAGCTTGTGGCTTAGGAATTTACGTTTTGTTTTGCTTGGGACGGCGTTCTGAAAGCATATCCACCCACCAATTGCCCACTGAGCTACTGACTCCCTAGACCCAAAAGGATCAAGGAGCCCAGTGACCTGACCAGATGTGGGGTTCATGGGCGGGCTGGGTACAATGTATTTTCAGATGTATAGTTAGGGTTTCCCCCATGAGCCCCACATCTTGCCACGTCTCTGGGCTTCTTCGTGATTCTTTTGTACATATCATACATGATAGACCGCGATGTGGACTTGCAGCATCCTGCTTTTTGATCATGCGGATAGCTTTCGGTAGGATACCACAGTGTCGAATAGCTTTAACCGTTTTCTCAAGAGAGGCCTTCCCAAGTCATTTGTGCATTTGGAGTATAAAACATCGACGAGGGGATGTTGCACATAGCAGACACTTGCACTGCTTCTGGAAGTCAGTGGACTGAGCTCATTTTCCAGTAAGCACCCAGAAGGACACAGTTAGGGAGGAATGATTGCAGACAGCATTGTGTGTTGTGCGACATGCTCTGCGGAGTCGGACTATTGCGTATGACATGTGATGGCCAAAACCCGCATAGAAGATGATAAGAGCCTAAGTGTTGCAAAGATTGCTTTACCACTAAATGCTGGTGTAGTTGAGCGACAACAGGGGCTCACAGTGACACAGAGCCAGACCTAGTTCCAGAGGTTTCACACAAAATGTATCAGAAGCTTCGTGCTCTCCAAGGCCAGTATCTTTCCCTAAAGCTTTGCATGGCTAGAGGCAGCGCTCTGTCAAAAAACTCCTTTGCTCTACAATCGAGTTTCTACCTGGCTAACATCCCGACTTCCGCATGTCCTTACGAAGCAGTCTTGAAGCTGAGCCAGGGAAATGCCGCACATTCTCATGTGCGGACCCAGTGGCGCCGGGAAATCAACACGCACCAAGCTTAAAGCTGTGAAGCTCGTGCTTCAGGCCGCCAATCATCTTTGGTCTTACTGCGGGCACATGTGCAAAAGGTGCAACGTGCTGTCCCTGAGCAGCTATCTGGCGTGCAAGCGCCAAGGTAAGACTCCTCCGTGCCATTTCTAGTGGCTGCGTTCAAGCTGATGCGGCTTCAGAGTTCGACGCCACAGTAGGTTGCAAGAATGTAGCCGCAGGTTCAGTAAAGCAGCAGTTGCATCCCAAAGTCCCGCACAACTCTCTGATCCACAGCACTGCGCACGTGCCAATGTGGATTACCCGATTTACTGCCAAGCTAAGGGGTCCATGCGTTGCTCCACGCAATCTATGGCCCGGGCATAGAGACTGTCAAGGCCGCTTGGACTTGGCCCGAGTCCTCGTAGCAGAGAACCGGCAAGCTACCTGCCATTGCTACTTTAAATGTGAGTGTGGTCTTAAGATGCTGCAGTAACATTGGCAGACGCCCTGGTTTCAGAGCTGGACTTTTTTTTTTTTCTTTCGTTTTGCTTTGTGAGAGATTTTCACATAAGTTGGGTGCGAGCATTCCAGGGTCCCCGATTAAGGCCCTAGACTGAGGAGGTGCCACCCAGCTTCTTGGGATCACGATCACGCTGGTTTAGCGCAGCTGTATATCATTAAGCCACCGAAGGTCAAATGGAGAACCGTTCTACCACACATTAACATGCTTGGGATGACACCCGTTCTGCTTTCCTACGACCAAGCCAACATACCTCAGAACGTTCAACCTAAAGAATGCTTCCTTTGACTTTCATGAGACATATGCATCTGGCAGCTCATTTCACCAGGTGGAGACAAAGACCGTCGCGCCAAATCCCAACACGCCCTCCAACACGGTGGACATCCAGGAAGATCCCTCAGCTTATATAACTTTCTTTCATGGAAGGACAGTGTTCGTCTCCGAGGAAAAGGGCAGGAATGGATATGAGAGCACAGCCTGCCTCATGATGCCCCTTATCATGTTTATCATGCCAATGTGAGCAGTTTGATGTGACAGGGATTTCATGCTAAACCTTGAAGAACGACTCTGCCCTGGGATTGCCAGTGCTCGGCAACATTTCGCAGACCCTTATTCGTATAGCTTGCGCTGCGAATGCCGAACCTCTCAGGTCCACATCATGGAAACAACTTGAGAGTCTTACGCTCTATTCACTGGTCCTGCTGAGGATCTTGGCTACGGAAGTTCAGAAACATAATAGGCAGAGCGGCAGAGTAGGCAAACCGAGCTTAAGGATAGCCGGTAACAACAGCAAAGGGAGGCATTTAGTGATGTGCTCGTCGTGCTGGTGTCACAATAATTCTAGGGATCATCACTCCGACGTATATCGAGAGATTGTTGTTAAATCAATGTGCTGGCGGTTCCATTGGACCCATTGTTTTCCGGAAGCAGTTCTAGAGACCTTTCGTCTTTCCTGAAGTGCAGGTAGTGACGTCCAACTACCACCTCCAGGTAACACCAGCAGACCTTGGGCGCAAGGACTGTAGGGTGAGGTGAAGCTGCTTTGGTGATGTGGCATCCAGTCGCGCAGCTTTTCCGTCTAGAGTTTGTAATGTATATGTTGATCAGATGTTCAAATTGCCTTACAAGTGCAAAGCTTGAGCGACACAGCCACTTGTCTGCAGACGGTTGGAACGCCGCAGAGGCTAGACTAAAACGGTTTAGTCAGTTAGACAAAGACTGTGGGCGAGCAGCACAGCATGCTGGCTGGCATTTCTGCAAGTATTGACAGGCACGGGCTAGGGGACCGGAATCATCCAAGGATCAGCGCTTTGACTTAGTTCGATAACAACCGGCTTGGGTGCAACGTCCGGTGTCTACAGATCTGCATCCATGAAAATTCATGCGACTCTGCAAGAGAGGACAGAGCTGTGGTCATGCAGCTGATCAAGGAGGTCCGAGTAGCCACCCTGTGCAGACCTCTCACCGTTTCTGATTGACTTCCATGGGTCGGATGGCTTTAATTCTAGCATGACTATGGTTTACAATGCCTCGCTCAAACTCGAATTGCTGTCAGAGATGTCAGAGGTGGTCATCTTGTGAGAGCTGATGAAGCCCTGAAGCTCTGCACGCGCCATTTATACGCGCCACAAGCTTTTTGGTAAGCACCGTTTCTTCTGTCAGGTTGCTTCGCACGCGAACTTGGGCAGCCATGCCTTCAAGGTTGGAGACGTCTGACTTAATACTGGTTGTAGTGGTTTGCCGGCTTCTTTTTGCAGACGCAATTTCCACCGCGCTCTCCGATCCATCATGTGAGCAGTCTGCAAGGGTTAACAACCAGGAGCTTTGGGAATGGTAAACCCAAACAAAAAAATATAGTTTTCTGGAAACGGCACCGACTGAACATGTTCGCGAGGGCTTTTGAAAATAATGGCGGCACTTATAAAGATCCACTTCTAAAGCGCGAGCAGACTACATTCCGTCTAACCCAGGAAGTTAGCTACTTTGACGGTGCTGCATTCTTGCTCATGCTTGCGGTCCTTGCAGACAACGCTGTGACCGGGCAATGCAGGAATGTTTTCATCCCATGATTGCAGAAAAACAAATTGGTCTTGAGCCTTTCTGTTTCGGCGACATGCCAGTTCCGTGGATGCATTCGATGGGAAAACCAGTTCCACGAAAAGTCTTTTGTTTTGGTCTGCATGCATAGCCGAAGGGTTCTTGTTTAAGCGTTGTGCTTTTGTTGAACCAGCCGGCTATAATGTTCCACGGTTGGTGGATTGGGCGGATTGGCTCGTGGTTCTAGACACGACCTGCACAACTGTTGTCACGTTTGGACCCTCGTCTAGTCTTCATTGCATCCTCGTGTCGTGTCTTTGTGTGACATCTCTGGTTGTGGCGTGTGTCGCATCCTTATGCAGTTTCTTGGTGTCAAGTCTTGTCTGTGGTCTTTTCGTGCGTCGTATCCTCGTGTCGTGCCTTTGTGTCATGGCATGTCTTTTGTCTTGTCGCATGCCATGTCCTTGTGTCGTGTTTTCAAATCGTTTGTCTTCGTGTTGTCTCCGCTGTCCGCATGTCAAATGCGCATGTGGGTTCGTGGCTCTTGTACGGTTTGTTCCACCCCGTGTCCCTGCCCACATCAAGCTCTGTCGCACAGAATGCCATGTTATGTTCAGAAGGGTAGTAGCATGTTCCTTTTGGAAGCGTGGACTTGCGCAGGTCGTGGTCATCGAAGAGGCAGGCGCCCTGTCTTCGGATGCCCAGGCTGGTTTTGGGTCTTGCCCAATGTTGCAAGGAGGAGTGGTCTAGTTAGTCTGTCTTTCTATTTCACTAAGACAACAAATCTCTTGATTGGGGACGAAACTCCAAGGTGCTGAGTGTGCAAGATGCAATTGAGAAAGCTCTGTTTCGTTCTCCGTTCCATGCCTTTTCCCGGCTCCCTGGAATTCTGCTGGCGACTTGCCCGAAGTGCACAAGTTTGGTACTGGTTATCTGCACGTATCGTTGCCCAAATTCAACCCTAGCTTACGCCCGCATTGTTGCTTAACATCACAGACTGAGTTTGCTCAGTTGCGCCAGTTTAACAACATGTTCAAACTGGATGCGTGCTTCGGCACACTCAGCAAAACACCATCCTGGCACTTGCAACCTTTATCCTTTCCCTGGCAGGGAAAACAGACAACATGTGGCACACCTACAGAGCGCTCTCAACTCTCATCTGCTCTTTTTTCCCAATGTGCTGCAAACTCCATGGGCTTGCCAGGTCCGCCAAGGAGTTTGGCAGTTGAGTTCAAAGCTTCGTGAACCATTGGGGGCAAAATGCATCAAAATCATTGCAGTCCATGCCTCACCAGTATCTTTGAGAGCAGTGCCCTTCAGGCGGCCCTTCGTCGGACCATGGAGAGGTACACGAAGGCTGCTGCAAATGAAGCCTTCGTTTCCCGTTGGAAGTCTGCGTTACCATGTACATTAGGTGATTGCCTGTAAGCTGCAATCATTCAACGCTTTGGACGTCATCATTTGCATTCCTTCAATCGCCGCGAACTTTGTTTCCCTGCAGAAGCGGTCCCTTGTTGACACCCTTTTAAGAGGGACTAGTATCTTAAGTGCCTATGGAGGAACCTTGAGTTTTACAAATATCCATGGATTCGTCTGGACTGCTTCTTTTGACTGATTTCACCTTTTAGCCATGGATGACGCTTAGTTGTGAAGTGTTGTTTTTCTCTGCAGATCCGCTCTATACAGGCCCAAACATGGTGATTTGGCAGGTTTTGGCTCCAGGTATTGTAGATGCAGAACCTTCACGTCGTCTAGACTGGGTAGTGTTTGTGGGGACGTGAACCAAGCGGGCTTGCAGGGTAGGTTGCCATGGCACCCGCGTCCGGAGGGCTCGACTACGAAAGCAGATATATAGCGGTTAATGAATGCTAAAAGAGATCATGGTCTTTTCTTTCCCACATGGACCCTTTGTGGAAAGCCAAACGTTCTGGACTGGGGCCAAAGTCATTCCACATGGCTGGTGGGGCAAAGTGCCTTGTCGGCAATGGACAGAACCTCAGCTGTAATAGGGTCTCGCGCCATTCTGGATGCAAGACACAGAACAGCACACAAGCATCTTGTGACTTGTGAAGTGGAAGCAAATCGTGCAAGCGTTGCACAGTCCAGCTTTGGTTTCAGTTTCGATAATTGTAACTTTTACTCGGCTGGAGCCGACTATGCAATGGAAGGCTACAGCAGACGTAAGACAAATGAAGACGCGGACTTTGATGGAGTGCATGTGGGCAACGTGGATGCTTCAAGTCTTGAAGTGGATGTCGGAACTTGTTTCAGTGGACCGAAAAAGGATATTCATCGAGGGGCTAAATTACTCGGCACCGACCAGAACTCTTTTTCAATGGCCATCCGAACTTGTGGGGACATAGGACACTCTTCTCTGACGACCATGCCTGGGAGAAGTAGCTTTGCGTGGGAAAAATTGCAAGTCAGTACGAACAGCTCTGGACCGGGGGTGCTGGGTGGAGTGATGTCACCTGGCAGGGGCTACGCGGGGGCAAGCATCGCGCTTGTTGTCGGGGATACAAAGGCACGGTTTGCCGAAGAACCAAGTCCTCGGATCAAGTTGTGGGTGATTCACTGGCTTGAATAGCGGGATCAAGATAACTCCGTCTTTGCAGGCTTGCTACAGTTTCCTGTGCAGCACGCGGGCTGGATTTAGAAAGTTGACGTAAAGGAACTTATTAAGCTATATGTTCTTGAGGCAATTGCATCAATGGGTCTTGGAGTGCCACCTCAGCAGCCGTGAACAACCACCACGTCCCGAGCGAAAAGGGTGCTTCCAGCCAAGGTGATCTTGCGCACAAGAGCAATCGCAAGAATCAGCAAGCTCCTGCAGACTTTCAACGAGGACCCAAAGGGGGAAATGGCATGCGGAGCTTCAGACCAATGGAAAGAAACTTGAAGGCATTATCTTGGCCAGCCAGCCTGACGTGCGCTATGCGAAGGTCATGTTAGAAGGTCTGACATTGAGTGCAAGTTCTGTTTGATCTACCTTGCAAAGGAAGATACATACCAAAGGATCGCAAGCGCCATCACTAACGAATTGTGCCTCAGTGCCACAGTTCTGCAACGCCGTACGTTCCCGCCCCGGCTTGCCTCTGCGCAGGTCACTGTTTTCAAGTGCGTGGCTATATGGCCAGTGAGGAGGTGTGGAAGGCTTGTGGGACAACGCAATTAGGCTATTGCAAACTGGGTGGCAGCTCGGCTTGCGCCAGATCTGTTCTATCGTGGGGATTCCTGCTCAAAACCCGGGCACTCTCTTGGCAGCCTCAGGGTCGGACGGTGCTTTCATAGAAGCGTGTCGAGCCTGTCGAGTCCGGGCTTGACCATGCAGGCAAACTGGCCTTTGGACTAGGTGACTCGCAGTTTACGACAGATTCGGCCCTGAGTGCGGGCTTTGCCGCCATGCGCGCCTCTTGGGTGGGATGGCAAGGCAGTTGATGAAATCAGCCTTTCAAGGCCTGATTGTACTTCGCCGCCGTGGGGTTAAGGTTTTTCTTATAGGTTTCGCTCAATTTCTAGAAAGGGTGACAAGGACCTTCTTGCATTGCTTGCCGATGCACCCTCAAGGCCTCCCACTCTTTGGCTCGATTGCGCTAGCCAGGATGTGCAAAATGCGCCAGGGTGAATTACTGCGCCGTGCAGTGCCACTTATCGAAGCAAAAGCCAAAGTGTCGGCCGGCCTTTCCGACTTTGATTCGGATTTGATGAAACTGAAGCCATTACAAAGAAGTGAAGAACTTAATTGTGATTGTGAGAATCTAAAACCTTGCCCGCAGACGGCTGTAAGACATGCCGCTTCGCTAGGGATATGCGTGTGTATCATTAGACAATTATCACCGTCTACGCTACAAGCGCTACAAGAAGCGGCCTGATTGCGAGGGCCTGCCAAATTAAGCGTGACATGCAAAGTGATGACTTTTGCGCCCCGGTTCACTCTAACCCGGAGGCTCCGTGGCCTTTGCATGGGTTTGTAAGATTCGTAAGCTTGGCGTTGCAAAGTCTACGCGAGCACCCATATGCTCCTCGGTTTCAATGCTGCAAAATGGAGCTGCAGAGGTTCATGCCCCCCCCCCAACCATTAGTGACTCAAGATGGCGTAAATGCTACATCGGCTACGAGCGCCGTCCGCAGCCTGCCCGAGTCACCACACTGAATCGCACAGTCGTGCGCCGCCTGCGTCTGATGTTCAAACCCAGGAAAAGGGCTTTCTTAAGTTTGCAGCCTCGTTGCTCGAATTTCCGCGCAGCGCTGACTCGCAGAGCAAATCTTTTCCTCTTCAGCTTCTGCGCAGGCCACTTGCTCTTTTCGTGCCCGATCTGTCGTTGAGGCTGACAAGAGCCGCAAACACCGCTATCGCTGCGCTTGACACTTTGGAGAATCAGAAGTGGTGCGTGGCATTGCGTGCCTAACATGTCTAAGCACGGGTTAGCGCTTGAGTAAATTTGCCGCCCGGACTGCCCTAAGCAGCGACGCTTATCTTACGCCATGATCAGCTTCTGTGCTAAGCTATCAATGTAGCCGTGGGTATCGTACAGGTCCTGCAAGAACGGCCGGGGCAGCTGCTTTCCTTCGATCAAGGGGCTGATGTCAATACGATCTTGGCTTCTGCTTCTGTTAACGAGCGGAAGCTCAAAGGTCTCAAAGCCATCCTTCGCGGCCCCGAGGCCAGAATGTCGCGCGGGGCTGTTATAGCTCGTGCCCAATCAAGCCAGTGCGCGTTGTTTACACCGGCTCACTTGCTGGCCCCATTACGAAGTGCACGTGGCGGGCGGAGACGCCAAGGCTGGCATGTGCTCAGGTGTGTCACCCTCGCGCGGGATCAGCAGTCCCAGATCTGGAGGCAGTGGTGGACCATGACAACTGAGGTGGAGCCAAACAACCAAGCAGCTCTGAAGGAGTTTCTCTAAACCTGACGCAGTCGGCCCAAGGAATAATTAAGATGCGTCAAAAGGCGCCTGGGCTTGACAGCTGGCAGGCAAAGGACATACTCATGTTGCCTAGCGCCTCAGCTGCCCAGTTATGGAAGTGCGTCCCAGCCAGCTTCTAAGCTGCCTTGCTTGCTTCCTAGGAAAGACGACCAGACAAGGCCTGTGGAGCAGCGGCCGATGGCTTACCAAGCTGCCGTGCGAGGGTTGAGCAGTGGATCGCCCATGTCAGACGTTAGGGAGCGCCCGTGGTGTGTCAGCTGCTGACGCCTGCGTCAGAATCCTTGCCGCTTGGCAAGCGAAAGAATTTAGCCAACGAGTCCCTAGCCCATACTTTGACTCCTCGTCACTTGACGCGGTGGTGCCTGTGCTCCGACACCTTATAAGGTGCCCGAAGCCTGAGGGGTGTGTTGCAGGCGTATATAATATTATATAGCTGTTTCCGACGCTTGTTGAAGGTGGGTGACCTGACAAATGCACCTACGCAGTCAGCCCTGAGGGTTGAAACTTGCAACAGGTTGCAGACCAGCTCGCGTGCGCCTCTGCGCTACACTGCTAATTCGAGGAATGTACCGAGCTGGCAAAGTGAGGCCTCGGGCCAGGCGCTCGACGCAAGGACTTTCGGACTCTACCGCGTTGCGGCTAGACTTTCCTGTAGTGTTCTGCAAGATTACAAGCCAACTGTGCAACACGGCTTCATCGTCAAAACCCAAAACTATTGCCTTTATCGCCCAGTTTCATTCGCGGCGCTAGCTGTCAACCCCACGTGCTGGATGGCTTCCTGGCCGCCAGGGACCGCCTGGGGCCTGTCTTTGTGCTTGCTAAAATTGATTTAGCATTTTTGTTGCTTAGCGCCGCGTGTCTTCATCTTTGCTTGAGCTGCTACATAGCCACCAGCAGCTCAAACACATGTTCATGTGAACGTCTTTGTGTCAAGCGCCTCCGTCAGAGTCGCACGGTCAGCCAAGAACTCATGCCTGACACGCTAGATGTCTTTGAGTCATGCGGCGCAACGCCCGCTGCGTGTGCGTGTGTGGCTGCAGGTTAGCGGCGTACGCAAGCGCCTATTGTCAGCGCTGATGGCCAGGCGGCAATGAAGGCTACAGAACGTCCTGCAACTTGCCAGCTGCCCCTGCTTGCTGAGCACTGCTCAGCACTTACGTGATGCGCAAAATGTGGTGCTGTGTGGAAACAAGAGCAGCGGGTGCCCTGTTGAGCTGCTCGCCGCTGTCATGCGCAGACAAGTGGACGCTGCAGCGGACCAGGCTGCGGGGCGCCATTCGTCGAGCATGCCGCGCGTAACGCGCGGGCCTTGCCATCGGAGCAGCTGCAGCCTTTGACGCGCGCCGCAACCACCTTAGCAAAGCGACCTAAAATTTTCAATGAGGCTTGTAGGGGTTGCCTGGGTGCGCGGTTGCGCCTATTGGTTGTGTCCTGGCGACCAGATTGCTGCAACTAGCGTGATCTAAGGGCAGCTTGGCTCTGCGGTCAATTCTTCCCGCATTGGCAGACTGGCTGGCGCGGTGCGTTGCGTTGAAATTTCAAGCACATTTCTTCAGAAAGGATGGCCCTGTTTCGGTTTGCAGATCCCTTGCCCATTCTTGGCAAAACGTGTCGCCCACTTCTCACTCCTTGCGTGCTAAGCAGGGTCATGTACTGCTTCGCGGGGGCGCCACGTCGCTGCGCATTGAACCTCGCGGAATGCGGAGGTGCAGTGCGTCCGCAATGTGGAATTTCGGCCAATTTGCCAGGTTTTTGCAGGCTGGGGCGCGACTTGCTTGAGAATAATTATAGTCAGCTTGAGTGAAGATGTTTCCCATTTCATGCGACAAATCCGCAGCCTTTGCAGGAAGCATCGCCAGAGCTGCAGAGTGGCGCTTGAGCATCCGTTCATCCGTTCAAGAAATGTTTTGACAGCAGTTTTGAGAGGGCTATGGGGGGATCCCGCAGAAATCCTCTATTCAGTGTTCCGCTTTGTTAGGGAACCCTCTTGTTGGTGTGGCCAAGAAAGGACCGTCTTCTTTTGACAGGAAATCGACGTGACCACTGTGTCTGCGCCTGCGCAGTCAAGGCGTGCAAGGCAATCTTGAGTTGTCCTTAACTTCGCTTGAGCTTGCGGCCCGTAGCCCTTGTGAGCTGAGGTCTTATCACGCCAGGGCGGATCGTTGCTCAGAATGAGGGCGGTGTGCGAGCTCGACTCCAATGTGGTCACGCAAAAAACCTTGGACAAAGATTTTTCCCTGATCTTAGTCGCGCGGAGCCAGGCCAAGTGCGACACCGCCTGTGCCATTGCATCAAGGCACGTGATCTTCACGTTTTTGAAGCATGATGAAGGCCATGGGCTTGGGAGCCACATGTTTGCTCAGTACGAGTTGAATCTACTGCTGTGCCACAAAGCAAACGGCCCGTTGACTCTGAATCTTCGACTTAGAGTGCTTGCCGTAGACTATGAGCAGCGTGTCAATCTTTGGGATGTGGTTTTGAGGCATTTAATTGCCAGAGCCTGGCTGTAGTTTCGAGGTGATTTATTGCCAGCTCCTTGCCGGGCCTACGTAAATGTTTTCCTGACCTGCCTTTGATCCCCTGTTGTCTCCTGCAAGGACCATTGTGACTGCATTTGCAATGCGATCGATGCAATATCTGCTGAAGAAGCCAAGGCCAGGCTCGTGCAGTGGCGACAGCGCGTTGAGGAAAGTAGCTCAGGTCATGCTGTTAAAAGCAGAGCAAACTTGGCTGTGGACTTCCAGGTAGAGGTGTCCAACTCGGCGATTGCCTTGCCTCGGAGCTTGTCACCCATGGCCCGTGTTCAGTATTGAAGCAGCAGTCTGAAATTCGGCAAAAATGCCGAAATGCAACACCCAAGACGTGGGCAAATTAGGGGGCTCTTCATGAGATCTTCGACCAGATCCTCAGGGCAGCCACTACTGGCTGCCTCCTCAAGATTGTCACTGCTTAGCCGAGACAAGCGGCGAAAAAATGGAACTCCGTGGTGAACTTCTGAAGTTGCCGATGAGTTTCTGGGAACGTGCAAGCGGATTGTGGCATCGCGCCCTGGCGATCTCCAAGCTCCCATACTCGGGTTATTCTCAGAATGACAACCCCACCACGTCGCAATTTTGGGAGGCAGATGCAAGGATGCGCAAATGCCATTTCGCAGTTGTGGAATTGCTTCCACATATGTGGGTGAAAATGAGATGAATGCATCATCAATCAAACTATCTCTAGTCAGCCTTCCGGGGCTCGGAGAAGTACTGCAATAGAGGATATTAGATTCATTCTCTAAAGTGGAGAGAGATTGGTGGATTTGGCTTGTCCAGATATCAGGGATCTCAAAACGCAAGCAAAGAGACACGCCTGACCACAACAGAACATGCTTTGACACATGCCCCGAAACATGCCCTCCCAACATCCCTTTGAAACAGAGCTGCTGGGTCCTGCGAAGCATACACAGACACACATGCATACATTGAAAGATACGAACATATGCCAATCCGAACACGTTTCTGTTGTGCACACCCTTTGCCGGCCGGAAGCACCCTTTGACTCTGCTTCACGAGTCCACGAAAGAGCTTCAAATGTAAAGAGCATTTCATGTCAACAAACATTTTCAGGAAGGCCACGGTTTCATTTGGTTCAGTTTGTCAGGAACCCAACCCTCAACGAACCTTTGCCCGGTTCGGGACGATTCGATTCGTATGGCTCGGTTCCACGGTTCCCCCGGTGCCTATTGTACAGGAGGGTTCAGGTGCGCAAGGTTCACTGTCTACTTCAAGTACGAGACGTGAGGAGGTGCGGGCACCCCGCTTGTCGGGGTGTTTGCTCTTATTACCATTTCGACCCCAAGGCCTGGCTGTCTCAGTTTCCTTTCGCAATATTATATGTCGAAGTATATACATACATGGATGTGTATGTATATAGTATAGTCTGATAGTATGGTATATTATACTACAATACAGTATATTATAAGATAGGACAGTATAGAGGGAATGCATTGGGGGGAATGGGAGGATCATGGGGTCGCCTCTTTCAGAGCTGCAAAGCTGGTTGCCCTTTCACCTCAACACCTCCTTTGCCCAATCTGGCCCGGAGCTGTGCCGCCATTCTTGGTGGCTCAAAGATGCTGCTGGGATTTCTGCACCAGCAAGCGACCGTGCATTGCCTTGTAATTGGAATGTCGATTCTAAGGATTAGAAAATGATATTCAGTTAACTGATTGTACTGAGTTTTTTGTATTGAATCAAGCAAAAGATGCTTGTCATGTTGGCTACAACTTGTTTGATTGCAACGGATTCAGTACTGGCGTTCTTCGTCGCGAGGTGTGTACTTTGATGTCATGTCAAAAAGTATCGCGGGAAACAACCGTCCGTATGATGCGGATTATTGGCTAATTGCCTGAGGTAACGGCTGAACGCAAAAGTTAATTCTTGCACAGCTTGGCCTTCTATCCAGACCTGCCGCATCATCCTCCTGACCGACAGCGCCTCTAAGATCATCCCTCCGCTCAGGACTTTCAGATGCCCAGTTTGAAAGGTTTGGGAGTGAGTTGTTTGCGTTCGACGGATGTGTTTGAGAATTTTGAATCTGTATGTGGAGTTGCTTGTGCTAGGTGGCATGGGTTTGTTTCAGTTCTGTTTGGCGGCTCGTGTTTCGGCGTTGGATTTGCAGACACTGCCTGTGTTTGCTGAAAAACTGCGGCCGTGCTGGAAGTGCCTCTGCTTGTGCTTCTTTTGGGGTCCGCCAGCTTATCGAAAGTGGCAGGAGCAGATGCCTGCCGATTCGAGTAGGCAGACGAAGGGTGAGCAACTCCATCACGCCATTGACCCGTCATGGTTTGCTGAGTTTGTGGTGCGTTGGGGCACGCGCGCAACAACGTTCGATGACATTTTAAGTACGTGTGCCGCTGAAAGATCCATACTTCCACTTTACACACAGTGTCAGAGTATGGCTGGTCGCTTCCTGCGGTTTGGCTTGGCAAGGCTCGTGTCGATGTAGCAGCGTAAGGAATAAATTCGAAACAGCAATGGCGCGCAGTCAAACGCAGTATCTTTGTGGTGCCTTCATTGATGTTCCAATCCCTAGGACGCGGTGTGAGCTGTTGGCCTAAGCCACGCTGGCATAACTCCAAAGACTCCTTTGGTGCACAGGCTTCTTGTACTCAGGGGTCTTCTGGCTGCGGAAGGCTTGCAGGTCGTTTGCCACAGGTGGGTTGGCGAGCCGTTACGACTCGAAGTAGGGCCGAGCAGCATCTACAATCGCCGAGACTTCCTGCGAGGCGCGCCTACCCAAGACGAAATTGTCAATGTTCTGATGAAGGCCTTTGCCTCAGCAACAAGGCAGAGGCACTTGACTTTTTGGAATTGCCGCGCTTCTCCTCTCCTTGAAGAGCGTACACTGTCACCCAAGACGTCTTCTCGCACACCAGAACCCTTGTGCAAGGTCGCCACTGCAGAAAAGGTCAGATTGGCTCCGGAGTTGGCGAAGAAGGTGGGCTTGAATGACCATTTCAACAGGCATCATGCATATTGTAGTCCACCATCCGTCTCTTGCAAAGATTTGTTTTTTTCCCAACTGGCAGCTGGCTGACAATTCCGGCAGAGATGTGCCGTGCGCTTGGGGCCTTCGAACCATGCAGGTTGATTTAGGCCATAATGGTTGGCCGGGCCGGGCCATGTTTTGTTTCCTGAGTCTTAGGCGTTTCCGCCCACGAGCTTGGTAAAGCTACGTGAATAATGACTGCTTTAGAGGGATTGCATCTGCAGTGCGTAGCACTTCTGGTGCGGCCGCATGCTGCCTCTGACCGCTTCCTTGTTTCATAGCAAATGCTTTCAGTAATTGCAAGCATGCTGGTTTCGCGTGTTCGAGCAAACAACCACTGGTTCCCCAGACAGGTTTACAGCCTTGTAATTGCCAAGCCATTCCGACACCTCAAAAGCACGTCCACGCCTCCAAAGTCCTCTCAGGCGTAGAGCACTGCTGCAGATGGAGACTGTGCACATGCAGGCATGGTCCTCCTAAGCATGAAGTAAGGGCTGAGGGCATGGTCTTCAGCGAAGAACTGGTGTTTGACTTGAGATGTAGATTCCAAAGCAGATTGCCCTATTGTAGTGCGGGCCATCTGGAGAGTCTTGCCAATGCTCGCCCCTTTGCAAAGCACTGCGTCAAGTTTTGCTGAAGTACTTGAGAGTGGGATTGGTTGAGGGCTGAATTTACTGGCTTTGCCGCGGTGGTGGGAAGCAGCAGGAGGTCCACTTCTGTCTCAAATGCCAGAGAGGTCATGGTTGGCAAACTGCCTGACGAGTCCAAAGCTTTTGCTGCATTGCATTTGCCTATTGAGGCGAACGCCTCCACACTCTCCAAGGCTGGGCCGAGCCTTTCTGAACCCTTAGCTTCGTGGAGTTCGTTCCTTTTTGCATTGCGCTCTTACCAAACGGAATTGGTTTTCTGAGCATCCGGCCGCTGCAACTACAGTACATTCACAGTATCAAACTTGCAGCGGCCACTGGTCACGCTGGTTGCCTTTGCCTTGGAGCCGGCTTTTATGACAACTTAGCCAACAGATTTGCATTGACTGTCGAGCGATGGACATTTCCTTGAGCCTCTGCTGACATGTTGCACCTCGCGCTGAAAGGAGCACCTTTACCGGGTAGGAAGCTTTGCGAGCAAAGATCAACAACTGGGATTTTCAGGGATTCCCAGTCCCTTTCAGCTTGCAGCACATTCTGGCAGGATGTTAACCTGCCGGTGGAAGCATGGCAGACAGCCATTGACAAGGCTTGTCCTGAGAGTCCTGGTTTAGCTGTCCAGCCCTTTGCAGCACTCCCTCGAGATTCTCGCATGGTTAAGGACCCCAAAAGCGACTGCAACTTGAATGTGTTGTTTGTGCTTATATGCTTGAGCCTTATCTTCTGTGTATCATTCTGTATATGCTCACACTTAGATATAAATGCCCATACCGGCCTATACTTGATAGATTTGTTGAATGGCTATGCTTATGCTGATATTTTTACTATACTCTATACTAAGTACTACTCTTGTACTTTTGCTTCTCCTCCGGCGTTCACTTCTAGATTCTACTCGCCGGAAACGGGTCGTTCGCCCAGTTTTGCATGTGCAGACATCTGTTGGTGTTCAGGGTTTGGAGGTTTTTTTGGGTTTAGGCTTGAAGGTGTTTTTTGAGGTTCAGAGTTTTGAGGGTTTAGTCTAGGGCCTGTGGGGTTTAGCGTTGTTATGGTTCAGGTATTTAAGGGTTATCAAAGGGTTAAGCTGTTTAGGGTCTAAGGTTGTTAGGGGTTGGGGGTTTTAGGGTTTTTAGGGTTGGGGGTTCTTAGGGCTTTAGAGTCTTTCAGGGTACAGAGTATTTAGGATTCAGAGTTTTTGGGGTTTAGGTTCCCGGGTTGTTAGGGTTGAGGGGATTGAGGGTTTAAGGCTTCAGGGTTTAGGGTTTTTAGGGTTGAGGGGGTTGAGGGCTTAAGGCTTGTGGTTTAGCTGTTTTAGGGTTTAGCGCGTCTAGGATTTTAGGGTTTCAGGTTTTTGGGTATAGTGTTTTTGTGCTTAATAGGGCTTTTGGAGTTTATTGTTTTTGAAGTTTTTGGGGATGATGAATAAGGCTTGTGAGGTGTAGGGTTTAGGGCTTGTGGGGTTCACGGTTTTCAGGGTTTAGGGTCAAGTTGAGGGTTTTAAGGCTTTTAGGGTTGAGGGGGTTGAGGATTCAAGGCTTTGGGGTTAGGGGTTTGAGGGTTTAGGGTCTTGGGTTTGGGTTTTGATTTTTAGAGTCTTTTGGAGGGCTCAGGGTTTTTGAGGTTTAGGGTTTTAAGGTGTAGGGCTTCGTACGGTTCGAGGTTTAGGTCTCCAGTAGTTCTGCGTCGAAAGTCTATCTCTTTAAGGTTTCAGTACATTTGGTGTCCCCCGCGGGCTGGAGGGGTAGGCAAATTGGGGGTGAACTCGCAAATTCGTCCCTGGAAAGTAGTTGTCTTCCAATGTGTCCATAGAGTAAAGGTAATGTCCCTGCCATCCGATTCCACTGAAAACTCGGGAGGTGTGCAAATCCCGGATGAACTTGTAAACTCGCCCCCGGAAACTCCCAGCCATCGAACATGTCCAGAACAACGAAAGTACTGTCATGCAAACCTGCCAATTTAGTACGACGACTACTATTACTTGTGCTGCTCAGATATGCTCTACTCCTAATTGCTCCTCCTCCTCCTTACCACCACCACCACCACCACCACCACCACCTCCTCACCACCACCACCACCACC
>CAJNIZ010040890.1:135246-146414 GCA_905231905.1 Symbiodinium pilosum
AAACCTGGTGGCTATTGGGGAAAAATACGTTTTGGGACGTCTGCAGGGCCAGGACCTCTCAAAACCAAGTCTCGAGGTCAACATGTTGTCAATACGGACAAAAACAATTGAAGGTCTTGAGGACCAAGACCTTCAGAGTTTTAGTGGTTCTGGTACCTCCTCAGATTTCGGCAACGTTTTGAGTGAGGACTCTGCAAGAACCCGACAATGTACAGTACCAACATGAACCAGAATTCCTGAGGTGCCCACTCTAGAGAGATCCAAAACTCTGGGCATTTGTTTTTTGATACCTCTTCAGGCTGTTGCAAGCGTTGCAGGTCAGAGTATTGCCAAAAAGTCAAGAGGTACCAAAAACAAAGAAATCTGGAGGTGCAGGTCTTGCAGACCTCCCGAGCGTGCTTTTTTGTATCTCCTTGGGTTCTTTCTGTGGCTAGGTTTGCAGCCAAAATCTTGCAAAACCTTGACCAGGTACAAGAAGATGATTTGGAAGTCCTGTAGCTTTGAGAGGAAGACATCTAGACAGGTATTTTTCGAAAAACGCACATCCAAAGACCCAGGATTTCGTTATTGTATCTGATAAGCCGTTGACAGGAATCTATACAAACCGACATCTCGCATAGAAATTCAGGAGCCAAGGATCTGAGAATTCCTGAATATTTCTGAAGCACATTTGATGATTGAAGCATGTCTCGGAAGGGGTCGAGACATGCAATTCATTCAGATTCCCCATGTAGAGAGTAACTGACTGGAACCAGGCTCTGAAATTACTCTTGAAATTTGAGGGACATTTGTGAGGAATTTATATAAAGAACAGCAAGGCCCAGGAAAGGAGAATCAAGGCTCAGGATACTGGAGTTCCCGTTCCATTTTGAAGCACTTTTAGCGGGAGCTCATAGTTAGAGACAATCAAGAACCTGTCCAAGCGGAAACTGGAGTTTATGAAATAGCGCAGGATGATTCCCAAGAGCTCAGTCAGCATGCATCATGATTCGCAAGCTATATGTTGCAATACGCTACTGCCAGCAGTCCATCTCACATGATACGATGGGGATGACAGAGGGCTGCCAGTTGAAGCACAGCTGGTGAGTAAGCTGCCAGAGTTGATTAGGCATACGAGCAAAATCGGTGATTTAGATACCTCTGTTCATTGCATGAGACCCAATGCCACCTATGCCAGAGGATAAAGCCACCGCTTCGGCAGTTCCCTTTTGCGGTGCACATAAAGAATTGTTGAATGGAGACGGCTGTCGTGCCTTTCTTTCAATACCAGGCCTAGATGGACGTAAGGCCCCAAGTCAACTTGGGTTCAAACTTTTCCTGAATTTGATTTCCTTCAGGACCAATCTGGGCATCCTGGCACTGCAAGGCGCTTTTGAGGAGCACGAGGCCCGCGATGGGTGTGTCAGCTGACACATTCTCAACAGCAGTGCAGCCATGGAACATTTCAGATGCGTGCTGACGCAGTATGCTGCTGTTGTTGTCAGTCAGCCCGCACAGGAATCATGGAGCTGGAGAATCAAACAGACTGAAGAGTTTGCATCAGGGGTTCATTGCCCAACCCAACTCTTGCACAAGAAGATGATGTGTTGGCAAGGCGATGTTCAAGCGCCTCCCTGCACATCTCGTTGATCGCCTGAACATTATCCAGGCAGGAAGCTTGTACATACTAAGCTACTGCCTTTTTTAAATGCTGCTGTTGAGGAAGGTTAGCCCGGCATTTCAAGTTGAGGCGGTTGCGTGGGTTCTTAAAAGGTCTATTTATTGATTCCGCGACCATGTTAAAAACATACGCAAGAAATTCTCTAGTAAGCAGGTCAGACCTTACACCAAAGCACTGAAAGCATTCATATGGTCCATTACATACCTTGTCGTGGATCTTGGCCCAGATTAGGAGGTTCTCAGCGGGGTCTTCATCATGAAATCCATATGATCAAATGTAGCCTCATGTTGAGCAGAACTTTGCTGTAGGCCCACGGCATAGATCAGCGTGCAGGTGCATGAATAAACCCTGCCCCAACCATCTCTATTTTCCTGCAAATCTCCTAATTAGTTCAGTTTGCCCTTATGTCTATGGATGGACTCCGAAACAGAGGTCAGCCTTTAGGATTTTCATTGCTGCGAAGGAGCATCATGAGTACGGTAGCCCCAACTTGTCTGTGACATGTAACGAATGTGCTGAGTTCTTGTATACTGTAGATGGTATGTGTGCCGCAGGCTTCCCAGAAGTCTCCGATAAACATTGCAATTGCATGTGCTAAATGTTGCGCTGGCCTTTCTTAACATATTGGAAATATTCCATGGACCGAGGGCTGTGCTGTGTAAATCTCCTTGATTCCGGGAGGTACGTAAGATGGAAGAGCTGGACACTTGCGACGCGCCAGGATGCTTAGCATAGCAAAGCCAAAGCGATCTTTGAAAGCTCACCAAAAGCTAAGCTGAGCCAGGCTGCATCACATAGCATCCTGCAGAGCCTAGTCGGCAGGGCTTCAGCGGGGAGAAACCAAGCAAGTGTCCTGCAATTGAAGGCTTGTGATCCCTGGTGGTGAGTCCACTACCATGAAGATCATTGCAGGCACAGATGAGCTGCGGTCCCAGCGCTCACCTGATAAGATAGAACGTGAAAGCGAAGCTAGCGCATGCCAGGCAGCAGGAGACTCACGTCATGCTGAAGTTGAGGTACGGCAGCCTCAAGAAGAATCTGTGGTTCCTACTGCCCAAAGACAGCTACTTGTAATATGCGAAGTAAGGGCGCTTGGGGTGCGCACCTCTTGTAGGAGAAGTAATGTCATGAGTCATGAGGTTCATGACGCACCTGAGAGCGTACGTGCGGGGAGGCCAAAGCAGTCGTTGGTTTCAGAAATTTCCGCAGACAGTGTGTATCCTGAATGAGAAATGGGTATGCCGGTACTCGTTCTTTCTCAGCTTGCTAGTGAATTCTTGCTTCAGCTTTTCTCGGTGTTCAGCGATTAGGTAGGTAGCCTTCATGTCTTAACCCACTTCGGGGTTCGAGCCCATGTTTCCTTTCGGCGCTTGAGATTAGATATTATTAAGCGCTTAAGCATATCAGCCACCAGGCTAAAGAGCCTCCACCCCGGGGACAAGAAGCAGAGCCCTTCAGGTAGGGGGTACGGGTTGGGGGGTAGTTTCACGCGGCATCAGGCGTCCAAGAACTGCGGGTTCTTACTTTAGGCATTTTGTGAGTTTTGAAAATCATTAGAAACAAGAACACCCCTACATTTCTTCTTTGAAGGTTTCAAGGCCAAGCCAAACAAGAATTGGCCCCAAGTCATTTGGTACCCTTCATTTGTTGTTTTGGTGTTCTCCAGCCTACGTAGCGCCTACATCTTTGAACCAAGCGTTTCTTGTGGAGCATCTGTGCTGCAATCCATTGTAAAGTCAAGCAGCTTAGGCAAGCGCATCAGTTGATGGTTGCACTTTGTTGGTGTTTGCTGTGGCAGGTTATCTGTGACAGTACCCTGTATGTTGTTTCTGGAACCTGCCCAGGAGACAACCCCTGGATTGCACTGCAATGCTTTGCTATTGAGGGGCTGAACTCTTTTGCTTTGCAGGACATGGTCTCAGTTTCGGCTTTTCGGTCAGGATACAGTATGCGCCAGGTGCAGGGGCAGACGGTGTGGAGCGGCGACCCCATCCGGCCAGGGCCCTGTTCAGTCAGTTGTGCCGTCGAGCAGAGCTTTCCCTGACCTGCCTACGGAGATGAAGTTTGTTTGGCCAGCTTGAATTTGCCAGTGTTGGCATAGTGCTAAAATTGCAATATGCAGTTGCCTTCAGAAGGCATGCGCAGTCGGAATGCTTGTAGGGTCACTTGTGCCACTTGACTCCAGCCCAGATCTTTGCCTCCATATAGCAGGGGGAATGAGTGATAGACAGCCCCAACAGCAAACCAGGAGAATCCTTTTGCATGCGTCAGGTGTGGGGCACTTGTGCGGGCTGCATCTTGCTCTCCGAGGACGTGGTCAATTCCATCAACCAAGGCCAGTACGGCAAAACTCATTGTCGTGTTTTGTTGCCTGGCTCCCCCAACGGGCGTGTCAAGTCCCAAATGCGGGCGGCATAAGGAGATGGCACGCAGTTCCAGCCTGCCAAGTGTCGGCCTTAGTCATTGCTTGGGCCCATCCCAGCATCCCATCGCATATCCCAGGTGCCAGTGTGCTTGTGGGGCGGTTTGCTGTATGTGTGTGTCTGTGTGTTACGGCTGCAAATAGACACATTCGTGCTTGCAAGATTTTGTGTGAAACTGGGAGGCCTGAGGATGTGTGCGTCAGATGGGGGCTCTTGCAATGTTTAAGGAGGATCGGACAGACTGATACCACATGCCAAGGCGCTGCAAATACGGAGACCCAATCGGTGGCCTGGATGTGGCGACCTGCCGCAATTTCTTCGGGCGCCAGGCCGGCCTTTCAAGCTATCTTGGCCTCGAAATCAGGGAGCTTGTGATGGCACGGCTGTCGTCTGCTTCGTACCGGCAAGTATGTATGCGTCGTAGATGTGCTTCCTTTGGGCTTCCTTTTGATGATATTATCCCTTATTGCTTTTGTGAATTTGTTTTGGACTTTGGATTTGCAACTTGGATTCGTCAATGACCATTTTCAACAGCCAGCTTTGGATCTGATGTGCGCAGAGGTTATGGCAGGGGCCTCGCGGCGGTTGGAATTGCATGCTAACAGGGAGCCAGGATCGAAGAAGTAGCATAGTTAAGAAGCGATCACACATCATCACCGAAGACCAGACGCTCCTTGCCAAAACATACTAGAACCTCCTAAGCACAAGGGCTGCCCAGACAAAAGCAGTCCAGGCTGAGTCATTCGAAGCCGCCATTGAAGCTGCGGCGCCCAGCGAGCAAGAGGCATGGGGGCCTACAGGCTGTAGACTATGTCAGGGAGGTTGGTTGCGTGAGCTGCCTTCTGTTCCATCATCGTGGTGTGCCAACTTCTGGCGAGCATAGTCATATTGCAGAATAATTTCGTTGAAAAGCGTCACGCTCTTCTGTGTTGAGTTTGGCGACCTTGGGAGGTGTGGAGACAAGGCCCAAGGCTATGGATGGGCGATTGGCGAGGGGCGTAGCGGGACAGCGCAGCGACAACAGCCGGCTGTGATCAGTATGAAGACAGCCCTACTTCCAAGACTAACTGGCATTGTCCAAGAGCTGGCATTGCTAAGAGCCACACTGAGACTAGCTTTTTTCTCAAGGCCCAGGCCCGCATTCGAGAAGACCGTTCTTGTTAACTGTACCTGACCAAACTCCAGCCAGAGTGGATATAGGGATCCCTTTAGTTTGGTTTTGTCCCTCAGGAAGCCATGCGCATTAATAATAGGGGAATGCCACCGATCCTCTTAGCTCGAAGCCTCGACAAGCCCTTGAAGGCCTTCGATGGCTTCCCGGCAGGCATTACCCAGATTCTTCGAATTGGTGCGCGTGTAGCCTTGATGTAGGAGCATATCATATGCAATGATTGGTTTTGATCGCGAGTCAAACCGCTAGGGCGGAGAGTGTGGAGTGGTCAAGTCAATACAGCTTTGCATCTGGATTTGCACAAGGCGGACGAGCAGGTGCTTTCCAGCTAGATGCTGCGGTTAGCTTAATGCAGGTTCCGCACCATATGGCTGCCTCGCTTGGCTCAAGCCTTTCTTTCACTTCTCATCTCTCCATCCCGCGGACCCGCCCGACCAAGTCAGGCCATGGGTGGAAGTCAGCTTTTCTGTTCTGAAACTGGGATTTGCAGATGCAAGCGCCAATTCTCTCCAAGCGTGCACGTTCCGGTATCATCCCTGATGCTGGCATGTATAAGATGCGCGCCTTCAGTTGTAGGCAAGGTTGCTGATGACTAGTTGGTCGGATGCTTCAATGCCAGCTCTTGCAAAAAGATTTACAGGGTGTTGGACTGAGAATATGGGCACACTGTTTGTACAATTGGTATTGTTTCGTTGTGCAAGGGAACTAGCTGCGCCATTCTGTCCTGCGCTGACGTGATGGCCTTTAAAGATCAGCTTGAGATACTGGTACTGTATGCGCTTAGATTACAGCCTTCGCCATGGACTTGCTGCAGCACACGGATTGTGTAGGCCAACAGGAACTCTGATCCTGCGCAAGTGACACGACGCTCGGGAGTTCTGCAGGACTGCCGCGGAGATGACATCTCTGTTTGTGGCCCAAGTGTTGTTTTGTTGTGCCTTGCAACGTGGCAACTCCGCTCTCTATTCTTTAGCAACTGACCGGTATGTATGAAGTTGCTTGTTCAGCCTGCGTGGTCTTAACTGCTATTGGCACAGCTTGCCGGCTGACTGTGATGTCTGTAAGTTGACTTTCCCCGCCCGCCCAACCCGGGAATGAGGACTGCTGTCCACTTGGGCTTGAAACGTCCAACAGATTTATGGATTGCGTCCCCAAGCTCTTAAAAGAAGGATGAGCGTGCTCATGCCTTTTGAGTAAAGGGGTAAGCGATAAAGAATCGTAGAGAGGAGTAGGAGCCTCCCGAGTTCTTTGTAAAACCTTGCTTTGACAAGGTCCGTGAGCGCAGCCGGATACGTACGTTTCTCAGAGGTTGTCTGGTTTCTTGAGATTATGCAAAAGGCGTCCGTCTGCCGCGACGGTGTTTTGTAAGTCATTTTGCATCATGCTTTAGTGAGCGCGTGATGGGTCTTCTAAATTGCAAATGGTTACCACACTGTTGAGGAACAGGGAGTGGAATTACGAGGACATCGTTCGGCTTCTTTCATGGTATCCGGGTGAGATGGGTATGCCCAGCCAGAAGATGCTAAGCACATGTCCTGTGGTGTGTCAGCGAGAAACCATGCAATCAGCCTGTCCTCCAGAACTTTGTGTGATATTTGTCGTTGTGTCGTGGATAGACCTGCACAAAGAACCTTTCAGTATCAAGCACACAGGCTACTAAGCCGCCAGTGTTAACTGAACCCTGAAGCTTTTTGCAGTGGAGATTCGCGAGGTCTGCTTTACGCTCGCACAGCTGCGTACAACCACGCAAAATTCCCAAAGAGCTGGGAACCTCGGAATCCACCATTCGCTGCCCCAACTAAAGAAAACTTACCTGGCTGCAGAGCAGTATACGGGACATGGGCATCAATGTGAAGACATCCTATAACTGGAGCCCACCAACCAACTGCAGCGCACTGCGCAGTGATTGACGTCAGCTTTAGCATGTAGGGATGTGGGGGTATGCAGTTGCATTTTAGTGAGGACACTCAGGGCTCTTAGGGTGTTTGGACTTCAGCAGCGCAATGCCGCATCTGCCGAAGTTCGACTCTGAGGACGGCTACCTTCAGTGGAAAGAGTGGCTTGCAGACGGGTTTGCACATCTAGTCTCCATCTGGTCGTCTCGTTTCCTCAGAACAATCTGGAAATGTGAAATGCAGCAGAGCAGCCCCCAACAATTAGATTCACATTTTCATGGCTTTGCTCGTAGGAAGCTGAGAATATCAGGACGATGGAGAGAGGACGCTTGAGCGAACGTGCTGCTCCCAGCATGAAGTGAAAAGCCTCCAGGCCGTGACTGTCGCATCATTTGCTTCTGCCCAGACTTTGCAAGGTCTGGGAGGTTTTATTGCCCAACGCAGCTTCAGAGTGATGTCTAACAAACGTGGTGACAGAGTCGTCGGCATGCAGTGGCCTGCGAGCCAATAACGCGGCTAGATTCAGATGCTGCGTGAGTCCCGCAGTAAGTGACCGTATCAATCCGTCTCGCCCGCATAAGACTAGTCTCTCAGCTGAGCTTGTAAGGTTTTCGGTCGAAGAGTCTTTGGAGTCTTCAGGTTCAGCGACGGTTCTGAGAACGAGCACACGGAGCACGTTGCAGTTGCAAAGACACAGACCACGGCCACAAGGACTTCATCTGAAGCGGTTTTGTGGCATCATCTTCTTCGGCTGCGTTTGTCGAACTCTTTCAGATGAGACTTGACTTGAAAGGGCGGAAGGCTCCCCAGGATCTTTTGCAAGCTCTACCCCACTCCATGAATTCATGCTGAGCGTGGTGAGTTGACTAGCTGACAGGCTCGAATGGCAGTGAATCGCATGCAAACCTGCCACAAACGTAACCAGCCCTCCTGACGAGCACGGTGCTCCAAAAGCACCCGAGCACTGCAGAAGTAAAAATCGCATCGTTAGAGATGATGGCTCCTACTGGGGTGTTTGAGGAAATAAGGAGATGAGGTTTCTGAAATTTGCCGTCTCACCTTCCTCCTTTCCTGGTGCTGTAGAGCAAAAGCATGTTGGAGAGGAGAACCACCAGGACGACAAGAAACACACGAGCATCACACCGGGTGAGCGAGAAGGCTTAAAGGGCGAGCTTCACCGGCCTTTGGGGTCTTGAAACTTCCGATGCAGATGCAAAGTTCGCGTTGAATGAATGGCACGATTATTTGATTCCAGTGTTCGCTAGGGTCAGGCCTTAGACCGAGAATGTCAGGCTGTATTCAAAGAACTTTTTCTAAGCCCTGCCTTCCAAAGCCCTGACGCTCTCAACTGGAGGCGTAGGCTTTGGAAGCTCTACCCGCAACTCCGCCTTATGCTCCTCTCTTGCCTCGAGAGCTTGTCCTGAACCTTGCCTGCACAGCCCTGCCGCTGCTTCTTACCGCCAGAAACGGACCATGTTTCTTGCAATATTTGTGCAGCAACATGGCGCCAGATGATCGATGATGCGCTCATTGAAGAGAAGGCTCCAAACACGGGTTTCAACTTAGCTGAGCATGGGGTGGTCGTAGCTGTCGTAGCTGTGGCTTCGGAAGACCCGCAGGCGCTTGAAAGTCTACCGCTCCTGACTTGCTTGGTACAACGAATGGGATGCAGCAAGTTGGTGTGAGGTATGCCTTGCGGGGTCTCCTTGACGGGCTCTGGCTCCAAACAGTGATGCTAAAGCCTTCCACCACAACATCTCGAAGCTGAAAGGAGCAATCGCGCAACATACCAAGCGCGGCAGGTCAAGTAGAAAGCCTTTGCATGATACCGGGTCCTGGTAGGGAAGCTTGTAGAGTGTCAACTCTGCGTAGAAGTAGTGGAGTTCTTGTGCAATTAGAGCGCGAACCTTCAATGCTTCGCAGTTTCCCTGCGCAGCCTCCTTGTATCTTGTTGACAGTAAGGAAGCCAGCATGCTTGGCAAAATCCATGGTTGCCCAAGTATGAGAACGCTAGATGGTCTTGGCGCTGTCAAGCTGAAGGGTTGTGGAGTTGAGCCTGCAGAGAGGAGAGAGCGCAACCTTCTACGGGCGTGTCCTCTGGGTAGGGTGACGAACGCTGTTTTCGGACCTCGATTGGTAGCAGAGAGTTGCAGTAGCAATCACGTGGATCATACTTTCCGCAAAGACGATCGACACCGGTAGTTCGCATTCCTGTACAGATTGAGTATCCGGACTAACAGGGGGGATGACGACATTTTGTGGAGCCAGTGAAGGAGTGATCATGAGCTTTCATGAGTGATCCTTGGATTCTTGTTGTCAGCGGCTTTTCATGAGGATTCCGGCCAATGAGCATCTTTGGTTGAGGGATGGTTTAGTGAGATAGGCTGGTGGGTTGAGTATTCTGCGAAATATGAAGCTGTTCAAGCCAACTCGGAAGTACCATCAACTCTGCAGGCAAGGGGGTTTTCTGTGACAGTACAGGTACAATGCAACGACTCCAGATTTGTCCAAGTCCTTCGTTAGCTCCTGTGAATGGCAGACATATTACACACTTGTGACAGAGACATGCTTCCTAAACTGGGATTTCGCCCAGTCAGAAGGAAAACGGTTCGCTGACTGTGCAACAGTCCATGAGCAAACACGCCAATGTGTCCAATGCCTTTATTGGGGAATTGGAAGTGCAGCCTTTCAATCACATTCCGTGAGTGGCCATGGAGTGGCGGAATCGTGCGTTGACCCGCAAAGCCTCTGCATTGAAGCCTGGCAGGCTGCAGGAGTTCACGTCACCGATGACTTTGGTACGAAAGCCGCTGGACAAATGGATACCCCATCTGTGTAAGATTCTGGCCGCATTCGGTTTACAACGTCCAGATTTCAAGGGAAGAAAGTTTGAGGAGCTCGGGACTTGGGAGTAAAGAAAGAGGGCAAGTGCATGCTGTTAACCATGCATGCGATTACCGCATAACACAGGTAGTAGCAAGGCCTCTCCAGCACGACTTGCGCAGCAGATCCTTCTGCACTTTCAATGCTTTGCTTCATGATTTGCCCTGTGTCAAGGATCTCCTGTATCTATGGGTCCTGTTGGCAGAGGCTGTGCCCAAAAAGACTTTAAAGACTTCGGACAAGCCTGAAAAACCAGGACGCCTGGCAAATGAGCGGAAGTTTTCTGTTCCCCAACTCCTGAACAAAGTCCATCAGCGAGTCCTGTGAAAGCTGCAAGCTGATCAACCTTCACAAGCCGTGCGACAACTTTTTCTACATTAACCGCAGCTTTTATCTCTCGAAAGCATTCATTTGTTCACTCTGAGGCAGCCCACCTGCGTCGAACATTGTCCCAGACCTTCGATCCAGACCAGCTTCTCAGATAGCTTGGAGAAACGCTGCGATCCATTTCGGCGGTACAGTTTGAGTTATCAGGCATCTCTAGGCTGTTTAGCAGGCATTCTGTGTCCAATTCTGTTCGCCACTCGAACCCACATCTTACATCGCTTCACATGGTTCCTGTGCGCCGGAGGGTATCATCACAAAGCTAGTCAGCATTTTGAAATATTTTGAACAAGTTCATTGCCGATGAAGACAAAATTCTCGATTGTTTAGTGCATTTGGCACTAGAACAATCGAAGTTTGCAGAAGGGCCTTTGGGTTCTCGTTGGCTGTGGTACTGGCGGTACGAACCTGAAACAAGCCACACTATACCGTAATACTGTATTCCGGCATACTCACGTCTACATGACCTGTGCTACACATGAGCATCGGTTTTTTATGATAGATAAAGTATACGTGCGCAGCACAAAAACTCGGCAAATTCTGGTCCAAAAACGAGATTTCCTGTGCGCGCGGAAGGACGCGGAAGCTCCACGGAAGCATTTCTTTGTGGAAGGGTTTGCGGACGCTCAAGTTGTCAGACACCCTGGCTCTCGATATGCAAGTCGAATGAGATATGTGTCACCCCAGCCATAAATCCCCGTGGCTTGATCACAACCTTGAAGCCCTAAACGAAGCCACTAGAATGCTTTCAG
>CAJNIZ010040890.1:146514-163936 GCA_905231905.1 Symbiodinium pilosum
TGCTTGTGGCTGTAACAATAAAATGCTCAGAACATCCGGTTGCTGGAGACGGCCGTTCCGGTTCCAGTACTAAACTTGTACTACCAGGGAACGAGAATTGCCCGCTACCAAAACTTGGAAAACGATAGGCCACTCACCAAACTCCAATGTGCAAGCCCCACACAGGGAATTTAGACCGCACCTCATATGAGCCATTGTCACTAATGGCCATATTAAGGCTTAGCAGTGGACATGGGTGTGCCTTCTTGTAGTTTAGTATAGTCATTCATATAGTCCGTAATAAGGCAGGGGGTGTTAGGCTTTGGGCGCTTTAGGGTTAAGGGTTTATGGTTTCAGTGTCTAGAGTTTTAGTGTAGTGTTAGGGTTTCGGGTTTTGGATTGTATGCTTGTGCAGACTGCAGACCAGTGAAGGCCATATCCAATGCAGCACGGAAGTAGCAAAGGATCCGTAGGAGCCGTAGATTTGCACCAAGGGTTCTGCTACAATTGGGATCCTCAGATGACTGCCAGGTCCAGCGAAGGCAGGGACGGGAGCGCATGTTGCTTGCACAGTCTTGTCATGTTCAGGGTCAACGGACAAGAGTGTTCCGATTTGTGGTAGGGTCACGGAAGCTCTCCGTCACAGATAGCTTCCTTCATATACCCTGAAGTATGTGAGGCTCGGTAGTGAGGGTGTGGAAAACCTAGGATTCGCGGCAAATAACTGCATGCTGGGAAGGGGCAGCGGGCTGGGAAGGGGCATTGGGGCTGCCCAGCGCATGCTTGATCATTTTGGGGGGGCTGCCCGGAGAAATAGGGGGCCCATGATGGAGCTGATGCTGGCCGCTTACTCCGAACTAGCGTGGGGGACTGGAGAGACTTGTGTTGTCGTTATCGCGTTCTGGAGGTGGCTGGACTAGGGTGTCTGGCGTGGAGAGCCAGGAGGTCCATGATGCTTCCATTACCGCCGTGCCAGCATGGCTGCTTGACATGCACGACACACTCAGATTCAACGCAGGTAGTAAAAGCAACAGCATCTTCAGAACATGCACCTTCGCCCTCTTCTAGGATGTGCTAGTCGTGAAGCGCCCCAGCGCTGAGCTATTGTCTCTGCCGCTGGCTCTCAAATACGATTGCACTCAATCACGCTTGAAAACCGTCCTGTGTGTTTGGGTCCTGCCCCACCACACCAGATGCCAGGAGTACTCCGGCTGCCTACGCAGGGAACCGGGAGCAGACCAAACGCGCGTATGTTTAAACCTCTCCCTGGGGGCGTCCACCCGCATGATGGAAACAACGCCAGCACAACAGAAGCACGCGTTTGGCGTGACCCCATTTTTTGCATGTCCTAGCAAATTTCACAGTTGCAAAAGCCAGTTGGCGTGATCAGTAGTTTGATGACGACGTTGATGATGTCGATGATGAATGATTCTAATGATGATGAATGGAATTATTGATTCCAAAGCTATGCCAGGCGAAAAAAATGATACCTGTTAAACTTGGTGAGATGAAGTTCCGTATGAATTGGGGTAATGGTGTCGTGCCCCGCTACATCAGAACCGAGGAATGATGTAGCATGGCATGAGATGACAATGAACTAATTGAAGGCCCCGCCAGCTACCCCGCAGGGTCCAGGCGCAGATCGGTGCGTATGCACCCTGCCGCATGTATGCTTTCCTGGCGAGGCGGGAGAGCTTCCTTCACGCTCCCTGCCTGCCCCCTTGCTTCAGTCTGACAGGAAAGAAGGATTTGACCCCGGCTTGCGAGTCCTAGCAAGGTTCACACACACGCACGCACTCGCGCAATCCTCCCTTTGACTTATAATGCTGCTCTCAGACACGAAGGTGACAATCTTAAGCGGAAGTGTACCGCCTGTACATGATCTCTTGGTTTTGACGTTGAAAATCTTTGTTCTGAAGCTGCAAAAGGCTGTATGTGCATACATCTGCTGCAATCACTCAATCAGAAGTATGCAGCGCATGTTAATGGCACTGACGTGTTTGACATGACTGCGCCTGCCTGGCCTGGACACAATCCAGCCCTGGATTGCTTCATTGCAATGGGTTTACCATGGAGTGCCCAATGCCCCTCTTCAAATCTGATCTGGACATGTAATTGCATGTGCTGCATGGTGAAATAAAAAATGCATTGTTTTCCTCGGTGAGAAGGATTTGGCACGCAGACACGCGCACACACTTGCTGACCCTGAGAGGGTTAGTTCTAGAATTTTCGATTCTCTGCGGTGTCATGTTGCTGCTTGTCTAGATCCGTCACATTTGCTTACACTGGGTTCCTTGGGGGATTCGCAATGCAACGCTCTTTGCGTCTGTCTGCTAAAAGGCTCATGACCACCTGTGTACAATGCCGCGCTCATATCCTCCTAACATAAATGCTGATCGCAAGCATGTGCCCATGGGGTTGTGTTTTTTGCTGGGGTGACATGACTAATTACTTCACTGAGTGCCGCAGGCCTTGGGGCCTTAGGGTGACTTTGCTCCGGCTGGGGTGACTTGGCCCTAGTGGTAGGAGCCGTTGTTGGCGGCTTCTGGGTTGCGCTAGATTGCAAGCTGGGGCCATGGAGGTTGCAGGCATTATGGAAGGCATAGGGTGCCATTTTTCATGTGAAAATGCCTGGTAGCCCAGCAGCCCGAAGCCATCGCTGGCGTTAAGCCAGAGCTTATATGCGAGGCTGGCGAGAGTGCCCCGTGTGCCATGTTGGATTCCCAGCGGACCGCTAGTGCCAGTGGTTCTTGGATGTGTTCAGGTTAAGGTGCATTCAGCAAACCTTGATGTACGTTGAAGCCAGGTCGCTTGTGACCTCTACTTAGAGTGATGACTAATGTCATTCTACATCCACATCGTAAGCTATGCAGATCGTCAAGTCTAGGATCTAGGACGGGCCATTCATTCTGAAATCGCATATTTAGGACAGTGCGACCGAGTGAACAATGACACGCCCAGATACAAGCAGAAATCATGTGAAATTCAAGCCCTAGTTCGCCATGCCATAAAATGCACAGACTGGAATGATGCCCTTATTGCATTACGAATCGATGAACACTGAGAAGCGGCGATGCAGGCATGCGTTGAAAATGGCCCGTTCCTTGCCTCGCACTCACAAGAACACTTACGCAAATAGCTTCATGGCAAGCTGCCAAATCACCTTCGGTTCGCTTTGCAAGTAGCGTACATGAACACTGACATATGGTTATTTGAAAGACCTGTTTTAACTTCACATCCTCGAATTGCCTGCGTATTAATGCACATATCCACCAAAGGTTCAAGTTGACACATACGCTACATTCGGCGGTCTTCGAAACAAACAGTGACATTGGGAAAGCGGGAAAGTCAACACAGTCAATTCATACTTTCAAACTTTCATGTGAATGGACGCGATTTTCCAGTTTCTTAAGCACCTGGATAGGTGGAGGACGTGCTCCAGAGCTCGCCAGATGGAATGTTGGAAAAGGAGCGTGGCAGACGCCATACAAACATAATCTGATAACCTAACCCGCAGCCTAGGCAAAAGAAGCATGCGCTGCACTGCATAATACTGCATAGCCGATTTGGAAGAGGATGTCAGAAAATGTCATCTCAAAAACATGAGAATGCCGTCCTCAGCCGAACTGCTTTGTGATGAGGGGCATGGCTCTATGAAAGCGCTGGAGATGTCCTGGTTCCGTTTGAACCTGAAGGGCTGCGGTCGTGCACAAATCTGTCTGATGGCGAACGCGGTCGTTAGGAGATGTGGAGACCTGCAATTTTGGACTGGACAAAATACTGTGCCTGGTCGTTCCCGCTTGGTTTTGCCCACATTGATGGGCTCGACGCAGGTTCCTCTGCTTTCCTTTGCCATTTAGTAGCGCATTACGAGGATACTGTCTGACTCAAGGACCTGATGCAATGGAAGGACTCCTTGCAAATCTGAGCACACAAAACAAAATCCAAGACCAGAGCAAGGTACAACCATTTCTTGGTTTTGCAATGTTTTCTTCAGAGGGTTAATTGATTTTCCTTAAGTGTTGCTTGCAGCTGCTATAGTTGTGCACAGAGGTTGGGCTGCAGCCTTGTGCTGCAAATTTCACCAGCATCTGTTAGGGGGTGAATGTGCGCGGTCCATTGATAGAAAGTATTTGTATATGTGTAAGGGCCTGCATGTACGCTGTTGTAAGGTTAGTGCTTGTATGCACCTCTCGCGACAGCTTTTGAGGAGTCACTGCCTTGAGCATGGCTAATTCTTTTCGCGTAGCTGCACTAAATGAGGCTCCGTGCTCCCGATCCAGCGGATGCAACTACATGCTCAGATCTCAGTTTCACGTTAGTTTGCATGTGAGGATTTGGGTTTAAGAGCGTGCGAAACTTACATTGGAGTGGCCATTAGGGATACAAAGTCTCCACTGGGGCTTCAAAGCTTTAAAGGGCGCCCTGCAGAGTTGCAGCCTGTGAGCAGACGCAAACTTGTCCAACATGGTACAAGTGTTTGCTGCATTAGTTGCTGGGTTTGTGCATGGGCTTCTTCTGACGCAAACATAGCTTTTCGCCCCTACAAATCCTGCCGGCCAGTCCCTACGGGACCCGACATTCACTGATCCCGACATCCACTCAAGTGATTTGATTTTCCTTGCTGCTTGTTGTTTCATGGGTTGGAGGTGTCTTCCATCTGGCGACGTGCATTCAGATTGAGCTTACGAGCATGGGGTGCAACAAAAATGTCAGCTTAAAGGCCTATGTAATATGCCAGCGGACACATGGGATCTGTCTGAATTCCAACATGTGCTTGGGAAACGTGATTGGACATTAGACAGACATCACCAGATGAACGCTGAGCATCAAAAGTTGCTCTCCTGACACCCTCCCCCTTCCCCCGGCGCGTGAGAAGAATATGCTTCACAGCAACCCGCGAACAGGACATGTGGTTCGATGGCTTGTCGCTAGGACCTCGGCGCTTGGCTGAAGCTACCATGCTGCGCAAAGATTCTCTCAGGCGTTGTTGGACCACTTCATTGCTAACAGAACAGGCTGTCTGCCTTGGTCTTGTGGCAACTGGCTGTAAGATAAAGCAGCCATTTGATGTCTGAGGTTCAGACCGCAATTTTACCGTAGGACTTCAGCAGCTTCGCCCAAGTGGCAGGAAGCAAGGTCAACGATGCAAGTGAGAACATGCCGGCCTGCGCCATCACTCGGCAGTACAGTAGGCAGGGCGACGTCCCTCTAATGGATTTGGCCGCACTTAAGAGAAGGCAGGGGTCCACTGGTTGTTGAAGATATTCTTGGCCTGTTTCAGCAGGTAGGGGCTTTTTTCCGTCTTGTCCGGTCAGCTTGAGAGTCCATTCCTTGGCCTGGAAGCACTTACGACGCTTCGCTGAGGTAATGCAGGTGGAACCAACTTCTGCTATGTTTGTGGAGTGCGGTGCCCTGGGGGATGTGATTGCACACACGATAAGGGATGTTGGAATTAAATGGCAGCGAATGGATGGTGCCAGAGTTCTGAGTCCCTGGAAGCCAGCCCGAAGCACTGAAGCACCGGACAAGGACAGGCTGACTTTGGCCACGGAGCCCGGCCCCAAGACACGGGAAAGTCCCATTTTGGAAGCAACCGACTACAGCTACCGGCATTCACCTTTGTAGTCAGCCAACTTGACGTAAACGGGAGATCCTGTTGGATCAGACATACATGTGTCGACCACTGTAGGAGCGCTGCAGGGATGACATAATATCCTTCGAAAGCCTGTACAAGCTGACGTGGCGTGGAGGCACTTTACTCACTTCCCTGATGGCATGTTCAGCAACTACTGCTTGAACAAGCGCAAGGCTCCGAGTGTACGGGAATTCTACCCAAGCCCACCCAAGCCCAGGCCCTAAGACAAAGAACACAAAGTCTAAGCTCGGCTTCCCTGCCTCTGAACTCGAGGTCCTGGCAGCCTTGAGCATCATATCGTGCATTATGTAGCACGTGTGTTCATCTCCAGTTTAGTGATCGTCAGGTGTGGCGTTTGGGATTTGCAAATATCCTTGGGCCGAAACTTGTGATTTTCAAGTGCAAGCTGTTCCAGGTGCACCATGCAGCTACAAATTTGGCCTCAGCTGTAGTCACTCTGCTAGACTGAACATCTTTAGGTTTATCAAGCCACCCCGACAAAAAGAATTCTTCAAGGCGGACAGCTAGCATAATACGACATGAAGTGACCATGTGTTGCTTGAGGATCCTTCGGCTGTTCGATCCAAGACTCATGTTTTCAGCTTCATGCACAAAGTCCAGCTGCTCAACTCAGAGCCCAGCTCGGGCACAATAGCTCAAGTATGCTCAAGTGTTCACTCATGCCATATGCTGCAGTCAGACAGTCTGGGTATTTGGCGCTGCTTCTGTCATGTAAAGCTTGAGGCTTGCCTCTAGTTCCTGCGATGATGACTCTCAGCGTGTCTTTCGTTACATGTGTAGCAGTCTTTGTAGTCTTGTGCATATATCGACCTCCCCTGGCTGAACCAAGAGGAAGGACATCCAAACCCATATTGGGCAGCTCTGTTTGCAACAGCTGTGACCTAGAAGCGACAGTGTCCAGGACCCGAGCGAGAAGCATTATGACGTTTTCTTGGACCTTTACCGGAAGGGCTTTTGGGGGCCTGGGCCAAAGCATGTTGGGTTGAGAGTTCTAGCTAGTTCGGCATTGAGATGTTCTTTTTTCAGGACAAGCCTTACAGGAAGGCAAATGAGCAGCGGATTTCTTGCGCTAGATTAATTATGAATTCGGACGACCCTATCGTCTCCAATTCGTGTCCGAAAGTGACGTTTTCCTGTGGGCGTGGAAGGACGCGGAAGCTCCGCGGAAGCTCTTCTTCGCGGAAGGCTTGTGGAAGCTCATGTTGTCAGACAGCCGAAACATGTGATTCGAATTAGATGCCTGTTGTAGGTAGGCCGAGGGCATGTGGTGTGAAGCAGGTGCAACGACCAATCAGATGCAGAGCTTATCCATATTGATGGTTAGTGCAGATACCCCCCTAACACACTCTGGCGTCCTTGATATTGGCTTCAACACTTCCCCTAACTGTGATTCCATGTCAATACTGATGAATTCTTATCGTGCTGATCATGGTTTTGTCTGGGCTGCTAAGTATGATTTCCTGTTGTAGCTTAGAGGCCTGACGGACGGTATTGGGAAAAACTGTTGGATGTCATCTGAAAACTTGATCCTGGCGCGGGAAGTTCGCGGAAGGACCGACCCATGGCCTTTCGTGCCGCAATCCTTTCTTTGCGGACTTCTGACACAAATAGCCTCATACGCCAAAACAAAGCAAAGCCACAAAAGTTCCGCGAAGGAAAAAACAGCAACTGGCGGCCTTGAAAGACGACTTGGAAGAATCCTCTGACTCCTCCCACTAGCTCCTGCTCCACCTCCTCTTCGTAATCATGGTTTTTTTGCAGAATGCCAGACAGACCGCAAGCGTGCAAAAACAAGGGGGAGAGCCCAAAGCAATCATTTTCCACACTCTGTATGTCAGTGCATATACGGTCCCAACAGCTTGTGGAAACTATGTTCCTATCCCTTCTTACTCGCTGTATCTCGCTGTATAATCCTACCGTAGTCCGATGTGATGTTTCAATTTTGTTTTAGCCAACCAAGCGAAGTCAACCGAAAATAGCGTACGCAAGAGCGGTAGACTTCGAGGCCCACTCGCGGAAGCGAGGTCCCGAAAATCTACCGAAAAAGCTTCGTGGAAGGAAGCCGCGGAAGGTGGAAGGAAAAAAGACTACAGCCAAGATTCGCGAAGCTCCGCGGAAGGCCGTCGCGGAAGGTGGTTGATGTGTTTATGAATCCATGTGGGAATTAAAGCCACAGCTCGCATGGGGTATCATCACACAGGCCTTGTCAGTGCCTTGTCTTCCGCAAGCGGGTAGGTAAAACAGACAAGGGGATTCTTGTAAGGGGGAGTCCAAACCACAACAAAACTACAAAATCAACAACAAAGAAATACCCCCGACTAATTATACAATTCTACATATGGCAGTCTCTTTTGGATATGCATGCAGGCGCTCCTTTTGAATTGTGTGGGCAGCTGCAGGGCTCAGTGGCTGGAGTAAAATCCAAAGCCTTTTCGCATGGAGATTTGGCGAGGAATGCAGGGGTAGGGCCAAGTTTGACGTTGTTTGAGAGTGCTGGAGTTTCAAAGGTCTTTGGAATTGGCTAGGAATGCAGGGGCGGGGCCAAATTTGGCGTTCTCTGAAGGTTCTGTAGGCATTGGGGAGTTGCGCTGGAGGGTCAAATCCAAAGCCTTTGAAAGCGGGCGGGGTTGGGCTGGAGGGTCAAAGGTCTGTGGATTTGGCCAGGTATGCATTGATTGTTTGGGCTAAAACTGACGTCCTTTAAGGGATGGCTAGGTATGCATTCTTTGGGCGCGACTCTACCAATTTCAGACATGTGCACGAAATTAGTCGACATGGTTTATTTTTGCCGTAGAATGGCGTATGTCAGTCGGTGTTCGTACTTCTTTTCTCGTGCGCCCTCTCGATCCTTGATGTCCGCCAATGAGTCGTGTGCGCGGATCACGGGATGGACAGATGCTGCACGCTCTTCAGGTGGATCAAGGGTTCTGGAGACAAGACGGAGGGCGTGCTTCAGGTGGATTCCTAGGGCCCAGGCCCAGGCCGATCTCAAGCATGCAGTGGTTGCAGAGTTGTACTCTCCATGCGTTGAGGGCGTGAAAGAGATTTGAGAAGTTAGGCCTTCGTGACTACCATTTTCCGAATTCTGCTTGCAAATGTTGCCCAATTTGCTTGGCAGATTCCTCACATACGTTCCAAATCTTCACTACTACATGCCAAGATGCAGACCATACATACATTTTCCATAGAGCCATAGAGAGTTCAGGTTTGCTGGGGATTGCTGGCGCAAGCTTTGATCGCTTCTCGTTTGCAAAGAATTTCAAGGAGATTTGTTGTACAGAGATGGCTCTTAGGGTTGCAGTGCAGTTGGTCAGCTGATTGACAGGCAGCGAATCGAATCTCCAGGCCAATGTCCCAATCTCTGAATCCCGAGTGCCCAACAGGGAAGCACCTTAAGCTTCCGTTTTTCAAGTTGCAGATCTGTCCCTGCAGACTTCATACATGTGCTGCAACAGCCTCGTTTTCCACAACAGGGCTGATGGTCTCAGGAGTTCTTAGAGACAAGCATGGACGGAACTGTGATGTCTGCAGGGGGGTTGCATCAACAAAGTGCAGCAGGGCCTACAGAGACTGTATCTGAAGAGTCGATTTCAACGAATTCCGTGCCATGCGCAGTATGATGGCTGTCACTTCATGCAGGAGAGTCATCCGCAAAAGTTGAAAAGACTTCCGTTAACTGCATCTCCTAAAGGTCAAGTGAATCTGCAATTTTACCCGGGCACGATGCTGTTAATTGGGTGGATTAGGGAGGTTCAACCCTGTTGAACTCATCAAGACAATGGTTGTCATCGAAGGTCTTCAACTTCTTTTGAATGACGATACGGTGTCCAGGTGTGTTCAGGGCTTTGTTGCTGTTGTTGGTCCTGAAATTTCACATTGACTCAGGTCCACTGTTTTATTCAGTTGGGGTGTTTGGCCATTCTGCCCGGTAATTTAAGGATACTTATTCCATATTACTTCCGACGCTTCCAGGGGGCAGACGGAGTAACAGCACCAAAGACAAATATGTTGTTGGCTGGCCCAAGATTTAAATGAGAGTTTGGAGAGACAGGGCTTAGCATATAGCACCTGCTGTTCCTGACTCCGTGATGAGTTGCCAGACCCTCCAACAAGCTTCAGCTTGGGGCCCGCTTTCTCCGCATCGGTGGAGTGAATTTGTTCACTCCTTTTCTAGAGTGAGGCTGGAACATGCACAGACTTCCTCAAAGCCCATTCAGTGCTGTCTCTACAACTTCCCAATAGTCACGTATGCGTCCGGGGCCAATCATTCTGAGTTCATGGCTTGCACGGCCAAGCCGTGGACGAGCCTGAGCATGCCTCTGACATGCTTCAGACTCTGCCAGAACAGCTGTTCAAGGTTCTTAGACAATCTTCCCAACCGACATTGCAGTGCTTAGATTCTGCTCGGCATTTGCAGGAATTTGCTGAGGAAGGGTTGGATATTCCTTTGCAAGCAACAGCAGCAGCAGCAGCAGCAGCAGCAGGAGCAGCAAAGCACATTCTTGGGGCGAGTTTCCAGCAACTTGGGACTGGACATTTGTGTATGTCGCTCGTTCAGGGTGGATAAGAAGTAGTAGTTAGAACCAGGGACATGTCTGGAATCGCACGGTGTAGTGAACGGTATTTAAGGGAGGACAGGCAGGCTGAAGCCTTCAAATTGGAGACACGCAACCCCAACGATGCTAATGACGCCTCCGGAGAATTTGCTGGCCCAGGCCCAGATGGGCCTCGGGGCTAGTTTTCAAAAGCGTTCGTGCTCATGATGCTGATTTTTGGGGGGATCAATAAAAAATGTGCCTGCAGCACGCACATGCCAAATTGAGCTTGCTTTGGGGGTGTGGTCCAGGAGAATTAACAAACAAATCCAGGTCCAATGATATAGGGTCGGCAGCACTGGCGTCCCGGCTAGCGCGTCGCAAGGCTATAGGTTTTGTATGCAATGTGCGTACAAAGAATATTCGCGGCTGCCAGAGCGCCTCAACACGCCTGCCGCCAGGTAGAAACCATCCTACACCAAAGCACACGCCTTTCTGCAGACCTCTCAAGGCAAACTCTGCCTGCGGGCAGTCAGGCGGCAAATGGCGGAGGCTGTTGCAAAGCGGCAGCAAGGAGCTGCGCTGGAGACCCCAGATGCTGAACCGCGTGTTCAGTGCCTGACTTGGGGTGCTGCTTGGGGGCATCTGCCGGCCAACTTAGCGTCCACATCAAACCAGACGGCCTGCCATCGGCCGCGATGCAGTGCCGAAAGGGCCGGCCCAGATTATACGAAAAGCCCGGAATGTCGACAGGAAGTGCAGAGCACGATTGCACTTGGGCAACTTCGTGTAAAGCACCGATGGCCTGACAGAGCACCGCAGACCAAACTCTAGCTCCTACAAAGCGTGGCCTGTGAAAGAGAAATGTGTGGGGTGGAGTCAGAGATCGGAAAGAGGAGAAGGAGGGGGGCTCAAATAGCACAACATGGAGTCCCTGGGTTGAGAGACCCACGTGTGCTCGTACAAAGGGAGCTTCGATATCTGAGACTTCTGAAACTTGGCACTAGGGACCGAAAGCCCCGCCCGCAGCAATTCCAGGGTTTCGGGCCGATGGGGGCGGAGAGTAGGGCGATCACGGGGTGGGGAGAGGGTGGAGGAAGTTGAACATGGGTGCGATTGAACCGAGTTTTGGCTAGATTTGGGGGTTGGGTGGGTAGGCTTTCGCGCTTTGGGCGTTGGTGGGAAGGAGCCGAAAGCCAAAAAATAACGTTTGGCGGGGATATCGCAGATCTGGCTACGGATCTGGCTCAACGTTTCTCTCTTGCAGGTACCCCCTCTAAGGGGTCGGCGGATTGAACAACAGCCTCGAAATATGCAGGATACAGAAGGCCCTAGGTCTGCAGAGTCTGTCACTAGCACCAGTGAAGTCTGCTGAATGGCAGGACTTGCACCGTGGGCTTGGCAAGGCAAAATCTCCCAGACCCCTTCGCTTCACACAGGATTTTCGTGCTTAACCTCCCATGCCAGTCTGAATGCTTTTAGCATTGAGAGCTGGGCCGGTGCGTGCAAACACGAGCTCAGCAGTGGGTCAACGTACAGGCAAGAACTGGTATCTCGATGACTCTGTGCATGCTGCACCGCCCACTGGCACGTTGCCGCTGTTGTGTGGAGCTGGTGCGATGCACCGCAGCACAACAACAGCGAAGTCCGAAACGGTAGCCTTGGCTTGGTTGGCATCATGCGGGGCGCGAGCTTTTCTGGCGCATGCACAAACAATATAGAATTGAAAGGGCTTGAATGATGTCTGTTTGAGATGCGACAACTCAACAAGGAGTAACACCCGCCGTCTAAGTCTAAGTCTAAGCCTCTTCGTCCAGCAACACAAAACTTGACCTTGGCAGCCTGCGGAGGCAATTGCGGATACTTCATAACTGCTTGAATGATTTGCCTCAGGTTTGACAATATCTTTGCAGCCCAGAACCCGACAAGAGTCTGATCTTGTCAGCTAGGCCTCTTCAAGTAACCCCGCTGAAAGCTCACGCTCCTTTGCAGTCTTCATCCGCGCCCCTGCCATCCTTCGTACTGGTGACGGTGTCCGCGAGTTGGCGAGGGTGCCTCGGAGAGCACAGGGCAGATCTGAAACGAAGAGTTCGTGATGTTTGGGCCAGGAAGATTTATTGACAGCTGATGGGCGGCACGTGTGCCCGTGTTTTGGGTTTTCACCGGCTCTGCGCACTCAGACTATGAAGCTACGGACTTGGCCGTGCAGGGCCTCAAAACATAGTCTCTAGCATTAGACGTAGACGACCCAAATGACTCACAAATAGCTTGAGCCTCTGGCCGTGGATGGCTTCGTACTTACAGGGCACAACGCTCGCGGCAGTGCAAATTCTAGTGTTGTTTGCGCACGCTCTGAACAGGTAAGCTCCAGCACTACCCCACCGCTAGCTTCCTACAGCTTAATGTAGCTTAATGCCATGCTTTTGAGGCATAAGTCTGGGCGTGCAGGGAAACTTCATAGTGTATGAGGAAGGGCGCTACAGGTTGGGGAAATGTCAAAGCCATGACGTTTGTTCGGCATCATACTCTCCTGCCACAACCGGAGAGCAACAGAAAGTCCAGGTGGTGCATCCCACTGCCACAGGCCAGGACTTTGCCATCCTTTGGTCAGATGGCATCAGTGCTGCAAACACATTGGTCAACGATTGGCATTACATTCCGAGCCCAAGTAGGAAACCTAGCAGACATGCTCTGAACCCATGACTACTTGAAGCACTGATGTTGCATGGCAATACTTGTTTGACAGAATCTCGGCTGTCCAAGTGTCTGTGATTTGGTAGCCTCAACGTGGAATAACACCACTGCTCTCTTCGTCAAGGGTCTTGGTTTTCAGGCTTCACGGCCGAGCACTGTGTTCATCTTCCATTGTTGCTCAGCATTCAGTGCCCGCTCCAGACTCAAGCCTTGGCACCCCGGCTTTGCACTCACGCAGGAGAAAAAAAAGGTGTCACTGTGGCAGCGGAATCTGAGCAGCAGCCTCAGAGGGCACAGTTAACTACTTGGTATTCAAAGCGATTTCTCGGCATTTCTGGCTCATTCCCGAAATGTTTTGCATCTTGCAAGTGGAGTAGTTGTGTTAAGGAGCACAATGGCTTTTCTTCGTAGCACCTTCTTTTCTACAAACGTAGAGCTGCACATGTTCCGCCTCCCGGGCCGATCGGACACGATCCTGAAAATTGGTTCCATGCGCATAACCAAATCGAAGAAGCATCAACATCCAACATCGAGCTGAGCTCCTGAAGGCACTGAAGGATGCATCCTGGCACTTTTTGAATCAAATACGGTGTTGGCATGGGGCGTCTTGACATTGTCGACTCGAAATTCTGCTCCCGTCGCGAGCATTCTTTCCTTTCAGCTTCAAACCGAGCTCGCCTCTTTTTGGATGCCAAGAGAGAAAGAAAGGAAGAAGTGTCACAAAGGTCTGAGGAACTAAAATGTCAAGGTTGGGTACAGATGCCGGTGCACAACGAATGGGTTGCTTCGTTCTATCTGGCCGTGTTGGTCAATGGTGTGTATCAGGGCCAAGGTTTCCGTCACTTTTCAACGCCAAAGCAAAGCAACTTGCCAAAAACAGGACAACCCAATGAGACAAAAAAATGTTGTGTTACGATCTCAACATGACAACTCTTGAAACGTTGAAATACAGAGGTAAAGCAATCTGATATTGGGTTGTCCGAAAGTCCTTGTCTATAAATTGTACAAGCGAAAAACCAGGAATGAGGGAAACATATTTCTGAGCCTTTTGGGGGAGGCATCTTTTTTTTGGCTGGGGCGAGGTGCCATCTTTCCGGAGATGAAGGCCATGAAGGAAGGACGCAAGGGTTGGTGTTGTGTAGGGGGAAGAAAGACAGAAGAAAGCAAGAAAGAACAGCCAAGCATTGAACCAAATAAAGAAACAGACATAAAAGAAGAGAGAAAAACCTTAGGAAGCGACAGACACACAGCAAGAGAGAAAGAAATAGTGGCTCCAGTAATGCTGGTTATCATGTTGATAACAGTCACCATCATGATCATGGTAACTATCTGTAGTGGCAATTAAGACGCTAACGGTATAGAACCGCAATGATGTTACTAGCATTAAAAATAATGCTGATGCAAACACGAGTAGCACGAAGAGCATTTAAAAGCGCAAGGAATACTAATCACAAGAAGAATACTAATAATAGTAGCAATACTAATTGCTGGTGGCAGGCAGCAAGGCAACAGCTACAGAGTCCCTTTTACCGAAGAACACCAAGCGAAGAAAGGTAAAGGTATGAGCACTAAGACCGTACAATATGTACTGTTCAAATGCTTAAGTGTTTGTACATGATTGCAAGCTTGTAGCTGAAATGGCTGCGGAGGGAATAGTACTAGTTTCTGTACACCAGCACTCCCCCCGTTCTGCATTATACAAAACGCCAGTAAGGACACTTCTACTTATGTACATCAGTTCTTCCCGAACTGGGAGACACTGTTGCTTCCTTCTTGGAAGGATGCTTATTACTTTGAGAAGCGGCAGGGATTTTACCTTCGAGGGTTGGAAAACTGGATCAGGGTAGATCCATATGGGACGAAGGCGCCTTGCCGGACATCCTTGTAATGGCGACCACATCTGCTAACACCAACTATAGCAGCGTTCGGATCTAAACGAAGAAGATTACGAACGAGAGCTCGAAATGACTAGCGGGTCTCCACTCAAATTTAGGAGAATAGCACTATGCTCCTCCTCAGAGACAACGAATGGAAGCTGATAAGGTCCCTCATTGGAACTAGAGCACGGGATATTGGGGTCCTGTGCCATCATATTTCCAACAATACTTTGGTTAACTGTATCCCTCACCATAGGAGAACTAGGAGCAGTCGGAAGGGGTTCTTCAAACCTCACCATAGGAGAACTAGGAGCAGTCGGAAGGGGTTCTTCAAAAACCCGTAACACTATATCCTGGTCCAAGTTCTTGAGGTAAGTATTGTCAGATACCTCAAGACCGTCTTGGTAGATACGCATGCGGTGCCCCGGCCGATGCATCAAAATCCGGCGCATCGGTCTCTGTGAACGATCACCATGTTCCCTGGGAGACGGTCAGATTTGTGCTGATCTTGATAAATCAGCAGCTTCTGACACATTGACGCTAACGTCAGGAACGCAATAATGCTCTCCCGAGCTTGACCCCTATTTACTGAAGGGTCAGGAGGTTCTGAACTACCCTCCTTAGCTTCTTCCCGACGTCCAGAGGATGGAGGAACTGGGGCTTGTATTGAAGCCCTAAGACTATCCAGCTGATCACTCATATCCTTAAGTTCAGGTTCCTGCTGCTCTGCCTCAGAACTACTTTTTCTTCTGAAGAGCCTGGAGTTACTGGAGCGGGAACAACTCCACTTATTCCTGCAGGTTTTGAACCTGGAACTTCCTCGGTCGGATCATAATCCGGTTCACTCTTCGCCACTGGTAGATCTTCTACCGAGGCAGCCTTTTGACTGGCTTTGACCCCTTTTTCTTTTCTTCGGAGTCTCTGCCTCTTCTTTTCTTGTTGAGGCTTTAACTTTGGGAGTAGGGGAAAGATATGCCCTCGAAGTGCCTAAAGAGAATTATTTTGTACTTTCCGGCTTTTCAGACTGCGACCTTTTCTGGCGCTTTGCAGGGGCCGGAGGTTGAGGAGTCTTACGTTTTGTAGGTTCCTTTTCTTTCGGCTTGAGACTGCGGTTAATTGAGCCCTTCGGATTCTTCCTCTTTAACTTTGTCTTCGTGGCTTTCTTTCCCAACTTCGATGACGTTACCGCGTCTTGTGCTGATGTAGTGCTTGACTTATTTTTTTTCCTTCTTTTTGGGAAGGGCTACCCATGAAGCTGGATCTGCATCATTACTGCTGCGACTCTTGGGAGCACGCTTGCTCTTTGGATGCACAACAACTGGAGCAGGATCAGCCGCACTACTGCCGCGGCTCTTCCGGGCACACTAGGAGGCCGTTGAGGCTGTTTAAGCCATTTAGCTCTAGCTGCTTCCCGTTCTGCAGCTGCTAGGACTCTTGGGTCCTTTTTAGGGTCATATTGACCACCCCCATATCGTATGCATTGCTCCCAACTATGATCATCGGACCCACAAACTCCGCAACTACTACCTCGCTGCTCATGATAAAATTGGCACCGACTGCCATACTCGCATCCCTTCGAACAAGCTGTAGCACTCTGGTTGACCACTGCGATAATGAATCCTTAACACGCTTCCTTCCACTACCTCTTGGGCACATAAAGGAGCGCGAGGATCTATAACTTTCCTGCCACATGTGATGTAAACATCAGTCGTTGGAGTTATTGACTCGGAGATTTTTGATGCCTCCGCAATAACATCGTGCAAATAAGTAGAGTTTTTAATCTCCAAAGTCAACAATTCCCGTTCGGGTAATTTTACCCAGATAAATTGGTCCTCTAGACTCCTGTGAACCCAAGGGCCATGATAGCCAGAGTTGCTATGTAAAGTGCTAGCGAGTTCCTGACATGTAGTCTGTGCAAGCTGTGAACACCGGCTTGAGGATACCCTACCCGAAGGCGCCTTGAGCTTCAAGCAGCGCTTGCTGCGCTTTGCACCGCTACGCATGGTAGCGGAGCCCTCGGTTCTGACCCTGGGCTCCAGTGGCTGCTTCGTGGCTCCGGCGGACGCGTCGAGCACTTCGAGGCAGAGCTTCGCGACCTCCGCAACTTCGCGCTGACCCAAAGCATCCAATCTTGCTCAAAATCAATCGCTATTGAAAATTTCAATCGAGGATTGATTTTGCTCCAAAATCAATCGTTTTGGCGTGAAAGCTGCGTCCTCGAAAATCAATTGAAAAACCAATCGAAAGAGTGTAAAAAAATCAATCGAAAAATCAATCGTGAAATCAATCGTGAAATCAATCGTGGGACTGAGTTTGGGTGCCCAAAATATGTACATATATGTATGTATGTGTATATATATATATATAAGGCTTCCATTCTGGGGCTGTCCAGCCCATATATGTGTGAGGCTGCAGTCCAGCCCACATATGTGTGAGGCTGTCCAGCCCAATAAACCCAATAGACCCCAAGGATGCATGACATTCGCCGCTTTTCGCTCCTACACATCCTCAATCTCTTCCGACAAGCTCATGTGGCCCGCCAAGATTAGGTCAAACGCTATTCTAAACTTATCCAAGACCTTTTTGGCCACCTTGTCAGCTGCAGTACCTCTTGTGCAGCTAGCAGCCATATGAACTGCTATGCTCATGAAGTTTTCTGAGCCATAGCACCAAAAGGT
>CAJNIZ010040890.1:164036-181704 GCA_905231905.1 Symbiodinium pilosum
GACTGAATATTGAGAATTCCCAATCAGTCCAGAGGGAGGATTGCGCATGTGTGTGTGGGTGTGGGATGTCTCTAGAACTTTGCGGCGTCAGCGTTCAGTATCCTTGGCGTCGGCTCATCCTGGCCGGGGTGAAAGCCGTCGAGGTCCGCAAATATCCGCTTGGCAGGTACCCAGTTTCATTGCGGGACAAGATTCATTTCTCATCGAGACTCCTGGCCGGGGTTCCACGCAGGATGCTGACTGAGGCATCGACGTCGGCGCACCGCCTGAAAAGGCTCGCGTCATTGGCGTGGTTCGGTTCAGCGGCTGTTTTCAGTTTGCTTTGGCGGAGTTTGACGTCTTTCGGGACCAGACTCGAATCACATCGGGTGGCAGGTACGATTGGTTTCATCTGGGTGACGGTCCCATCTTCGGCTGGGGGTGGGCAGCACGAAGACAGTGGAACCCATGCCTGTCGACTCGAAGACAATGCTCGGCTGGCAGCGTCCACGTTCCTTGACTGTGAGCTTCCGCGCTGCGTAGCAAGCTCTCTCAGGGAACTGGATACGCAGTTTATGGATCTCTGTAAGTCATATGTGCTCGCATGGGTCCTGTGGATTTTGCACGTTCGATCCGTGATGGAAAGACGTGCAATTTTCCTGTCATGCTCTCCAGGTGCCTGACTGAGTAGAACGCTAGCTCGGGCGAAGCGGTGCAGGGTGGTATCGCTTTCTTTCTCTGCTATGCCCGATCCGAGATGGAAAGGGCAGCGACTTGGTGTCTGTAGTTCCGTGCAGACTGTAACCGGTCAGACGGATGTCCTTCGTCTGTTGCTGAGGGACTGAAGTAGAATCAACCGCGGGATTTCTGGTAGGTTGATTTTGGATTTAGCTTGCCTGAGTTTGCCACTGGTGCAGCGATCGCCGATGGCATCGTTGCTGCAGTGACGGACGCAGGCGACCCGGTATGGAAAGCTGCGTTGCCTTGATGCCGAGAAAATTCCGAACATCTGGCATCGGAAATTGCGTGGAATGCCGTGTCTGCGCCGAATTAGTATTTGCGTGGAGATTCTTTCTTCTGCGATGCAAAAAAAATGCATCGTCTGGCAGGGCTGACCCGTGTGCACTGTTGCGTGCCTGGCCAAGAATGGAGTTGTTTGCGCGCTGAACTTGCCTCGGTGGCAGGATCCGCGTGCTCCGTTCAGAACTCAGTTCCTGTACGCTGCATAGTGACGGGCGTCGATCTAAGTTATGTGAGGTCCAGATGGTCTTCGCCATCAACGTGTCCATCGCGCACGTCCAGAATGTGGTCAGACACACGCACACCCGCAAGCTTGCACAGACGGACAGACAGACAGACAGACAGACAGACGCAGACGCAGACGCAGACGCAGACGCACACGCGCACGCGCACGCGCACGCACACGCACACGCACACGCAACGGCATCCTCCTTGCAAGAACGCAGCGGCCCCAAAACGTTGCACTCATCGATGCAGCCCACGCCGTGCGCAGTTCTTCCTGCCGCGGCCGCTCATGTGCTCCAGCAAGCAAAGGAATTTCTACCCACGAAGCTTTTCAAACCGGCAAGCCTGCAGCGAAAACCGGGAAGATGCAGACAGACAACTATCGAATCATGACCAAGAAAATTGCACTTGCAACCCCTGAATTCGAGGAACATGGCCCCCGAATTCCAGTACGATGGTATTCTAGACCCAGATTATCCCGAAAGCAATCAGTTCCACGTTAGCAAGGGGCGCCTATCTGGCAATTTTCTAGATGCCGACGATTTGTGCCAAGCTGCAAAGGGGGTGGACCAACACGGGGATCTCTGCTGAGAAAAAAGTGTTGATGTATCTTTCACGCGCCACGAAATGACACGCATCGGCGAAGAGTCACGTCTCTCAAATGCAGCGGCCAGTTGCAAAGGGGTGTTAACACTCACCTCGGTTGGCTCTAAGTAGTCTTTGAGGACCAAAGCCTTCTGTTCCAGTTCGACAACTTTTTGAACCGGCTTCGCCGACGCAATCTCTGACAGTCAGCTGGTGCATTTGGCCGGGGGATATAGCGTAGCTCATTGAGGGCGACCATCTGACATGCCAATGAAGGCTCTCCTTCACCTTCGATGATGATGCCCGGGAGCCTGGTCCTGAGAGATGATCCGGGATCGGCCTTGCAGCGCTGGCCGACGGGTTTGAAATCTGGTCCCTCAAGGCAGCTAGCATGAGGATTTGACATTCGAAAAGGAGTCTTCGAAGTGTGGCGATGTCTCCTGAGCTGGCAGAGCCAAAGTTCAACCCACCCAGGCACGCCACTCATCTGCAGGCAGTTGTTGGCCTGGCTGGCCTCGCGCATAAGCGAATTGGGCGACCCTCTTGAAACCGAGGAGGGTCAACTCTCTTGCACTTGCATCACTGAGGCGGATTTGCGAGCACCTGGCAGCAAAGCGTGCCGCAGCGTCCAAGATCGTCGCCATGAGCGTGCAAAGACGACTTTTGCTTACCAAAATCTTTCAGAATTTATAGGTTGGTCGTGTCTGTCCACAGGGATGTGTGCGCTCCCTCGAACCGCCGCGCTGATAGCCCAAGAGCGATAAATTGAGGCGGAAAGACCGGGCCAGATGCGGGGGCCGCGCGACCACACATCTCCCGGGATTTCGAACCATTTCTCTCTCTTTGGTTGTCTGCACGGCGACTCGGTGGAACGTGTAGACCCGGGGCGGAGATCCAAAATTTTTCAGCTTGCCTCCGGAGCGGTCTTCCGCGTGATTTTCTCTCTTTGGCTGTCTGCGCGGCTGCTCGGTGGAACGCATCGACCTGGGACGGAGAAGCAAAATCTTTCAGAATCTATAGGTGGGGTCGTGTTTGTCTACGGAGATTTATGCGCATCCGGCCCGGTCTTTCTGTCTCATTTATCTCTCTTGGGCTCTCTGCGCGGCGGCTCGGGGGAGTGGGGGCCGCGCGACCACAAACCTCCCGAGATTTCGAAATTTCTCTCTCTATGGCTGTCTGCGCAGCGGCGCTCGGTGGACGTGTCTATAGACCCGGATAGGAAATGATTTTCTAGATCAGAATATTTTTTTAATATTGATGAGATTGAAATATTTATTAAGAATGATACGAAAAATATAAGATATTTTTTCGAAGAAATAAAGAAAAACGAAAAATCTGATATCGTTGATTCTCAAGAAGAATATCTTAAATTGAACAAGATATTCGCGAATGTTTCATTGAATTGAAAAAATATTCTATATAGATTGAATAGAAATACATTTTTATTATTCGATGAAATATTTTTTCTAGATAGATATTATTAATTCCTACAAAAAAGTTATTTCTTCTTGCGCCTCGTTTCGGATAATTGATCGGAATTCTGATTATTATATTCTTCAAAATGATATGATTGATCTCTATAATTTATTATCAGGAATTTTTAAATTTAAAAGAAAATTCTCGAGGTCATTAGTTCTTTAGTAGGATATTTTAAAGAAGCATATTGACTAGAAATATATTATAATTCGCGATATTTAGATAAATTTTTATTATTCGATAAGATTCTCTTTCTAAATTAGGATACAATCTTTCGAACGATTATTTAAGAAGAAATTTCTTCTTTTATTTGATTGGTGATTGTCTTCAAAATAATGCGATTATTCTATGAAAATTTTCATTTTGAGATATTTAGAATTAATATATTCTCTTTAATTCTTTATGAATTCGTATATTTTCATTTTTTATTTTTTATGAATTAAGTTATATATTTTTGAGATTTTATTTGGTAATATATTTCTTAGAATATTATATTTCTTATATTTTCTAAAGATTTTCTCTTAGGTATGAAATATTTTGAAATATTTTAAGAAAGAATTTCAAGATTCATTATAAGAAAATTTCTTGATTGATTCTCAAGAATATAATAATCTAGAAGGTAGATTAGATTCGTATCATTAAGATATGTCAATTCTTAAAATACTAGAAATTCACTAATAATATTTTTCCTTTTCTTATTTCGATGGTCTCTCTATGAAATTTGAGGAGTAGGAAAAAGGATACTCTTATTATTGAAAATTTATTGAAGAAGGCAAAATATAAGAGGAATTTCTGAAAGACGGAAAAAAAGAGAAAAGAATCGTAGAAATTCTGTTATCTAATATTTTATATGATCGTATAAATGAATTTTCGTCATTCGATAAATATATTTCTGATATATTCTTTTTTCATAATCCGATTAATTTAATGAGTTTTTATTAATAGATATGAATTTATTATTGAAATTAAAATTCGAATATAATAGATTTGATTAATAATTCTCTTTTAAAATATCTGGAAGAATTTAAAGCTTTGGATATTTTCAGAATAAAATATATAGAAGGAAATCTCAATCTCATTGAGTCTTAAGAAAAATATTTGAAAATGATTAATTTCATCTCATTGCCTCCGTAAAAAGAAAAAATAAATAAAATAGATTCGTAGAAATTATTAGGTCTAGAAATTCTATACGATTTCAAATAAATATATTTCTGGCTTTCGATAAAAATTTCTTTATAAATGAAGATTCGTTATTTCAAAATATTATTTGAATTATTTTTGTTGAGTACGTGTAAGCTCGGGGCAACGACTGGTCATGGCCAAGGGACTAATCGTGCTCGAATGATTATTAGATTGAGATTAATATCTTAGAATTTCTTTCTTCTATTCTGATGGTATTTCTTTGAGAGAATCAGAAGATATCTATAAGAAAGATTTCATAATATTTTAGAATAAATCAATTAAATTCTAAAGTGAACATAATTTCAGAAATTAGATATATGCCTTCCGTAAAGCAGAAGATATTTTTTTCTAATTATATTATTATTAGATATATCTGAAGATATGACGAGCAACGAGAATATATATTTATTCTCTATATATATTATAAGATTTTAATTATTAAATGTCTTGCCCGGCAGCCGTAATGCGCTCTTCTATCGCGCAAATATTTTGGACGCATTGATACGAATTTATAAATCGCGTTCTCGCTCGAGACGTTCTCATTTCGACGAATATTACGATATTATATCTGGGAGATTGGATTATTTTGATCTTAGTTTTGCTAGGGGGAATTCGAAATGAATTGGACGACCTCTGGATAATCAATTATATCACGCGTTCTCGTTCGAGATATCCTCAAAATATCGCGTCCTTTTTTATTTTTTCTGACGTTATTAAAAATCAAGAATTTAGAAAATTCGTTGGATAATCGATTTTTATTGAATTTTTATTCATATTTTCTTGAAGCTATCTTCAAAAATCGTTCTCTCATACGAGATAATCTCAAAATTTTGATGATTTTGAATAGATTTTATTTTCGTTCAGATCGATCAAAATTGCGCTCCCGCGCGGAATATCTTCAAATTTTTGATGATTATCTTCAAAAATCGCGTTCTTATTCGAAACGTCCTCGAAATATCGTCTATTTATTTTCTCAAGAGGGAAGTTCTTGGGAGGTAGTTTTGATATAAGATTGATATAGGATTCGTTGATTTCATTATTCGAATTTTTGATCATTTAAGGAAAGATTTCTCTATTAATGCTATATCAAATTGGTTCGTTCAAGATCGTTCTCTTTTGATCAAAATCGTGCTCTCGTGCGGAATATCTTGAAAATTAAATATATCGATCTTCAAAAATCGCGCTCTCGCTCGAGACGTCCTCGAAATATGTCGTTCTCTTCTGACCAAAATTATGCTCCTAGACGGAGCGTCTTGAGATTTTTTATAAAATGATTTTAAAAATTACATTCCCGCTCGAAACGTCCTCGAAATTTCGCCGAATTATCTTATCATAGGTGATATTCTTGAGAAGATATTTTGAAATAGGATTGATATAGGATTCGTCGGATTCGTCATTCGAATTTGGATCGTTTAAGGAACGATTTCTATCCAAATTCTATATCAAATTGATCGACTCAAGATTGTTCTCTTTTGATCAAAATCGCGCTCTCATGCGGATCGTCTTGAAAATTTGAGAAAAATCGCGCTCCCATACGGAACGTCTTGATAATTTTGAGAAAAATCGCGCTCCTATGCGGAGCGTCTTGAAAATTCTGATGAAGACCGCGCTCCCGTGCGGAGCGTCCTGAAAAATATTGAGAAAAATCGCGTTCCGTTGAGGAGAAATTTGATTTTTTTTTATGAAAACCGGATTCGATATTCGAATTTAAATCGTTTAAAACACGATTTCTATGCCAATTCTATACCACATTAGTCGATTCAAGATCGTTCTCTTTTGATCAAAATCGCGCTCTCGTGCGGAGCGTCTTGAATATTTTGAGAAAATCGCGCTCCCGTACGGATCGTCCTGATAATTTTAAAAAAATCGCGCTCCCGTGCGAAGCGTTCTGAAAATTTTGAATAAAAAATCGCGTTCCCGCGGAACGTTTTGAAATTTTACGACAGTCGCGCTCCCGTGCGGAAGCTTCTGAAAAATTTTTACGTATATCGCGCTCCTATGGGGAACTTTCAGAATATCTTGGACGTTTGCTCGGTGCTTGAGAAGATCTGAGCGGTGCTTGAGGAGATGCGGGCGGCGATAGATGAGATCCGGGTCACGAGCTTTTTAGATTTTCGTTTCATTATTGTAATATTATAAGGTAGTTGAGCAGATCTTTTGTATGATATCTGGGGTAAGGTCTATTATATCTGCTTGGAGGCCTTGGAAGAGACGCATTGAGTAGAGCATATATATTGTATGCCTCTGCAGTGTGTATGTTCTGTGAATCAGTATCTCAGAAGATCTGAGCGATATTTGATGAGATATTGGCGATGATAGATGAGATCCGGGTCGTGATTTTAGTTATTTTCGTTTAATTGATATTGGATTCTCTCGAAAGCTGACGAAAACGAGTCTATGACGATATTAGGCTCTTGGGAAATTGAGCAAATCTGTTGCATCAGATCTGAGATAAGATCTATTTCATCTGCTTGGGTTCGTATTCTCCTCGGCGGCCCTCGATATATCTCTGCGGGATAAATATATTATCTTTATCTTTCCTATTTGGATTCATCGCGGCTCGTCGGCTTTTTGGCTCGAGCGGTATTGACGGAATCACCTCTTATGTTCATTCGGGGAATGTGTCGTGCTCGACAATGGTGATAGATGGCGGATAATGCGTCGAGTTTATGCGATATTCGTAGAACGAATGTATTTTATCATCTTGCCAAGGAGAATAAAATGAATGAATACGTATCCGCATTCTCTGGAGAAGATCGTGATCACTATTTGTTTCTGTACGCCTATTCTGCAAAGTATTTGTATCGGGAGCAATTTTGGGGTTTCTGAGGCGCTGATTTGAAGCGAGGGACTGCATATCATTCAGATTGGATTCTATTGGAATTGCCCGATATTGCCTTGGCGACTCCGTGATTACTCGCTTATCTTCGAGTCATGAGTCGGCTGCATTTGGCAATCTGGCTTTGGCGGATGAGTATATGTACGTTGAGAGATTCCAGCAAAAGAGGCGATATGGTAGTTATCTCCGAAGCGGCGTCGTCGCGAGTTCTTTATGGGTGCGGCGATGGATTCGTGTCAACGATGAATTCGGATCTAGTTAGATCGGGGCGCGGATTCTGATGGCTGCATATTGGAATGCGCGCAAGCCGTAGTGCGTGATGATATCTTGGAGTTTTTGCGGCCGGCTCGTACGAAACGTTGTCATTTTTCGTCGTCCGAGCACAAGGTGCAGGTTAAGACGGCGCCTGGGGAGCATGCGCCGTATAAGGACAGCATCCGGCCATTTGGAGATTTATAGCTTCGTTATATATATGGAGAGCAGGATATGCGCCGTTCTTCTTATTTGACAGCTGCGTATTTATCTGGAGATGATCATTGGATCCGAAACTTATTGGATAGGGATAATATTTCCATATTTATATATTGAGGGAGGATGATCATAGAAATTGATATCAGGATCCCATGCGCAGGATATGATGACTCTGAATCTGAGGAGATGGGATCTGAAGCGAATAGATGATTAGAGATAGAGTATCCCATTTTCTCATTATTTCTTCATTTCGTTTGAGGGTCCGTTGTTGTCTTGTTGTTTTTCCTTCTTTCGGCGTCTTCCTTCTCGTCTAATTCGTGGCGGGTGGTGGCGGGAGTTCACGCTTGGAATGCGGACGCCGAATCTTTTTGTGATTCTTTTTCCCTCAAACGAATATGAAGATGATAAGATTTCTTGGAAATCTTGAATAGCAAGATTTCTTCTTTTTTATTTGGGGTAGTTTATATATCGATCGGATATTCGTGGGATAGATCTTTCGTGTGCGTTGAGACGATTTCATTTTGGAGAAATTCGTTCAATTAGCTATGCATTGTGCGGAGCCGTAGTCATGGGGTATGGTTGGTTTTGGAAAGCTTTGCGGAATCTTGAAAATCGGGTGATGCGGGAGGTCATGAACGAGCGGGATGAGCAGTTGCGGCGGACGAGTTTGAAGAATATGGGTCATAACGTTCGTGATATTTCTCGTTGGTCTTCTCAGAGTCGGTTGGTTTCTCCTGCTCTTCAGGGCTCCGTTGAAGAGGTAGAGCAGATGATGCGAGCGGCTTCGAAGGCAAATCTGAATCTGGTAGTTTCTCTGGATTCAATTGGGTTGCCGCATCATGATGGAGTTGTTCATTGATCTTTGCGCGTCTTATTGGCGGACGATCTTTTTTTGAGCTTTCGTAAGATGCCGTTTTGAGGAATAAAATGCGGGTCATCCGGCAGATATTTATGGAATGGATTCATTTCGCCGCGGTCTGATTTTGCTTGATTCGGTGAAATAAGAAAGATTGAAGCTGTTATTTCGGGAGATTCGTTAATCCTCAGAAATCCCTGCGCAACTGAACGAAGGAGAGGTCATGTCAGGCGTTGCTCCAATTTATAAAACCTCCTGGGTCATTGGGCGCCGCCCCACACCGATATTCAGGCATCGAAGCAAATCTATCATCCTACAGATATCGAAGTCAAATTCCCACGAGCTGGTCTATCATGACGAGGAACTCGAAGAAGGGCGGGCGGGAGGACAAAATGCACTCATCGTCTGCCTCACTGATCCCCTGGGAAATATATAGCTGCAACAGCAGGATCTGACGAGGCAAGTTCATAAAGGAATAATGGATAGGGGGATATGTGAGGCTTACGCGTGAACCTTGGCCTAGCCCTTCAAATCCCAAGGGAAACTATACAGCCCTCAGAAGCCTTTGCAGGTGTTTTGATTACACAATTGAACAAGGGAGAGGCTAGCTCAGGCGCCTCCCCGAGTCACAAAACCCCAAAGCAAAGCCATATGCATATAATCACGCAGCAGTCAGTGAAGACCTCTAGCAGCTCTAGCACACGCCATGAGACTCTGCCCGCCAGCAAGACCAGCTTGGTGGCCGGCCTCCAACCTCAGCATTGTCCTAGCGCCTCTGGGCGACCTGATTCCAGCAGTTTCCGCCAGTCCAGCGAGCGCCGCTTGGACGGGTCTAATTGCTTCCAGAAAGCAGGGTCATGGTCCCGGCCTCGCGAAAAAAAACGTCCGCCCGCCCATTTCGCACACCAGCCAGTGGCTCACTCGCAGATTGAGGCACTCCACTCCCTCATATAAAACAGAGCTGTAGCTTGAAGAACCGAAACCATCGGCTGCTTCATATATAACCCCTTTTCGCACGCACCAACGACGCTTAGGTTATCATAACGCTGTCGTTGGTACGTCTATATTTGTAGGCCGGAGTGCTGGCCCTGCTTCCTGACGCTGCAGCGCCAATAGCACCAGTGCTTCTAGTGCGCTGATCACTTCAGGCAACCCATCATGGCCGCCCAAGAATCACTTTGGCAGGGAAGCAGCCGTCGGGGGGATGGAGAACCAGAAGATTGATGAAGTCGAAAGTGACGACCCGTAAGGAAGCCACCAGCCTCCAATTCCTGCACGCTGCTCATTCGCAAACGCATCCGCTGCTGTTGTGCACTGCGTGGCCGGAATCTCCGCCAAATGAACGGGGGCTCGGCCGAGGACCAACTTCTGAAAGAAAATAGCCACACTGGTCTCGTCTTTGGACGGACGCACTTACGAAGAACAACTATCAAGGAACTTGGTCTAAACCCGGCCGTGCTTGGCGCGGCACGCACTAAGATCTGACACGTAAGAAGCAACTTTGCCACGGCATTCCGCCAAGCGCCACCCAGCCTGCGCATCTGACAACCTGGCGCTTTTACACGCAAGTTCATATCCAGCGATAGCTAGACTTCGCGCAGCTGCTCACTATCCAGATTGTAGAAGTGCAACGCCGGCTTCAGCAACATATGAGACCACACTGCCATCCAGGACTTCAACCAACGAACGCCACAGAAATACCAAGCCAGCAATCCAAGCAGTGCCTCCAGATCACGCCTTCGTATCTATTTACGTTGAATGATGGTCCGCAAAGTTGCATCCAAACGCAAGACCTTATCCTCCGGGAGTATCGCACAGGGACAGCCGTCAAGCTGCAGCAACCATCCAATCCATTTCAGCCTGGTGTCCAAGCTTCCTCTATGACAGCGGGATCCCCAGCGAATACGCAAGCAATACTTCTATACAAGCCATCAGTGGCGCCGAGGCTGCCGGAAACAAGGACAGCCCGTCATCTACGTGCATGGAGAGAAAATGGGAACTATGCAGCAGCACATGGCCCGAGCGCACAAAGCCTGCAGCAACGCGAGACCACCAATAAGCACTCCACGTTCCTCCAAAATGGCAGGCGAGGTAAACGAGCCAACGCGTGACGCCACCAGGGTCGACCGCTTTAGACACGGAGAAGCCCTGTTCCGACGGTGCCATTTTGACCCACTTGTGAGCCTTTTTTACATCCAGCGAAAAGGCAACCCAACGCTCATATGAGTGGCGCGACATGAAGTCAATCACATCTATCAAGTCTGGGAGCTCAATCTTTTCTGCAATCCTATAGAGACGGTTTGCATTGGAGATTGTGTTGTCTCCCACCAGGCGTGAAATTGCTCCCTCCTTCTTGACTAGGTCAAGACGACCTGCCGCGCAATCTGCCCCAAAGCGTGACAGAACCTCCTCGCGTCCTCCAGCAATCCATTCTGCAAAGCCGCTGTCGACATCTTTCTGAATTAAGTCCATCAAGGCGGCTGGATCATCCAAGGCTGAGCCCCAAAGAGAATTATAGATCAATAATGGCAAGAGGGTCCTCAATGTCATTTCAGAGGCAGGAATAATCTCTTTGATGCCAATGGGAACGCCATCACGGAGTAGAGGGATGAGGCCAGGATCAATATCGCCAGTCAGGGCAAATAGATCGCGCCGCAAGTCCAACGTCAGCGGCTGCCCAGGCGCCGTAGTCAAAGACGAATGAAAATCATGATCATTCAGGAAAGAAAGCAGATCCTCGCGGATCCGCTGAATCTCGCCGTCATCCAACCAAGGCTCATCGAAAGGATTGCGCCCAGCCTGTAACAGTCGCGGAATAAGGCCCCAACGCTCCATACGCTCCAATCAAAGTCGACGAAGGCTCTCCGGCTACCAAGCACATCTGCGCAACGAGGTTCGAACCAGTCTGCATCGGAATGAACTCCTCCCCCATCGCGTAGTCGAAAGTCGCAACCGGCAAGAGGAACCATTGGGGCTCCGCACTCGCACGCGCTGATGCAATTCTCTGTCGTGGAACTCACGCACCCCTCACTTGAACAATTATCTGCATCAACAACAGTCGCTGCACTGGCATCCGCTGCAAGTGGAAGCAACAAGCGGACTTTCCTCTAATCACTGAAAGCGTGGCTTCCATTTCAAATCCGGCTTGCTCTCCTGCTTGGCGTCGCACTGCTGGGAATGATGCTCTGGAGAGCCGCATATCTTATTGGTCTCACGCAGGGATCCGCACGCAAGACCTATTGCGAGCGTGTCGCACTATTATTTGGCATTCAACTCTAGCTCAGCACACACAACAACTTGCTAGCACTGCGCACAACCCTCCTTCGTTTTCTCACGCGTATTCGACGAGGGCTCCTTGGCCAAAGAGGTCAAATTGAAGCAGGCAGCGCCCCATGGGCACAAACCTAGAGCGCACATACGCGACGGTGCGGTAGCAGAAGCCTGGCAGCTTAGCTAGCTAGCCACTAACAGCATGAAAGGCCACTGGCAGACGCGCACGCCAAGCAGCCAAAGACGCACTAAGCACACTCCCCCTGCAGACATCTCCATACCCTACCCAGATCTTGCATCGCCATGTATTTAGGGGAGGGAGGGCGGATATAAGAATTCTTTATTGCTCAAGGAGCGTGCTTGAGCCCTTTAAACTAAATCATTAAGATCGTCAAAAAGTCAAATATTGTAGACAATCTTCATTCCAATCCACCCGGATTTTTTCCTACAATGGGGCGAATCATCTCTCTCTGAATCGTTCTATCTGAACCATGATCAGCTCATATCTTTTTCATTGACGTTGTCAACGTGCCCAGACAAGAAGGCACAACCTATCAGCAACGGGACGGCGAATGCTCATCCCCTCCCAGCCCAACTACTCAGATAGACCTTAGTAATAAGGCCTGTCAGACGAAAGAAAGAGCAGAAAACTGCTGTCTGCATATTGAGCTGTCCATACTCTTCAGCAACGCAAAGTCTTCTCAGACCTGCATGAACGCATGCCTGGCAAGTGAGTATGAAGGAGATAGTCACTCGAAGGAAGTAACGAAATTGAACTTGAAACTACGAAATCTAAGATGGCCCAACTCGACTGACCTTCTTTAAACGTCCTTGTATACGCACGTACAACCGAGCAGAAAGCTGTTCAAAGGGCGGGCAAGGGTGGGTCAAAAACTACAAAGGCAGTTCGGAATTTGTTTGGGGTCAGCGCCCCAAGTTCAGCTATTCCCCTCCTCAAGCTGCTTTCTGCGAGGCACTGGCGCGGGAGCTCACTCAATTATCAATCTGAAGCAAAGCATATATGAAAATTCTGAAATAAATTTATAAAGGCTTCAAATCAAAGCACTAAAATTGTCCATCAGTTTTTCCTTTTTGCAATAAAATATTATCTTCTCCGAGCATTCAAAGAAAGTCGTCAAAGCTACGATAAAGCAGCTCACTATGAAATTCTTTGCCCTGTGTATGATATATAACATACAGAAGCTTTTACAACCCACGGAAGCTCTAGCGCATCATACGGAAGTAACACCAGTCTTGTTCGCACGCTGAACGCACCAGCTTCAGCTTGGGCCACACGACACCACCCATCCCATAGATCATCTCACGCACGCAAACTTCCAATACTGCCAGGATTCAAGCAACACTCTGGACGGTATATCGCATAATTTGCAAGAATTCCGTGGTTTGGCTAGAATTCGCTCCCACTCCTACCGAGACAAGCATAGCTAATCCTCAAGCGGCTTCCTCCCAACCCTAAAAATCCAAGATAAGATAGATGAATCATCTAGTGGGATGAAGATTTCTTTCTTATTGATCTCACGCGGGGGTCCGCACGCAAGGCCTATTGCGAGCGTGTCGCACTATTATTTGGCACTCAACTCTAGCTCCCCGCACACAATAACTTGCTAACATTGCGCACAACCCTCCTTCATTTTCTCCCGCGCATTCGACGAGGACTCCTTGCCCAAAGGTATGAAGTTGAAGCAGGCAGCGCCCCATGGGCACAAACCTAGAGCGTACACACACGATGGTGTGGTAGCAGAAGCTTGGCAGCTTAGCTAGCTAGCCGCTAATAGCATGAAAGGCCACTGGCAAACGCGCACGCCAAGCAGCCAAATACGCACTAAGCACACTCCCCTCTTTTCGCTATATTGCGCCCACTCAAGCTGAATTCTTCTACTTGCCTGACCATGAAGTCAACGAATGACGCACGTGACACAAGCCATGCGATTATTGCATCTTCGCATTCCCATAAGCCAGCTGGCGCGCAACCTAATAGCTCTGCCATCTCAGCTACCTTGCCTCTTGATAGACCATCCCCAGGATTGCTTGGTGACGGCACTCGGATCACTGACCCCATGGCCATCAAGGAGAATATATCCTCAATTGGAGACGTCTCCTTGATGAGGGCATCTCTTGCACCGTTGTTGTCGATAAAGACCAAGACACGCCTGTTCCTTAAGGAGGCACCCAACTTCAGCAGCACGACCAAGGCGGGCCAGAGCTCTATGTACATAATGATTTGCTTGCGGCCTTTCTGTTGCCAGGGATTCACGAGTGCCTCAGGGACTGAGATCTCAGCCACGAGCTTCTTCTGCTGGAAGGCATCGATGACCACAGCTCCTGCGCCCATTGCACGTTCGGGTCATCGGGTTTGAACGTACCGTCAATGAAAATCAGCATTGGGGATCTGGGGTCGTGGACGCTGATGCTTCGCGGCGGGGCTGTTTGAGATAGCAAATACGCATATTGCACGCCTCTTAAATGAGCTTGCACACAAAGAAGGGCCGCAGCCCAATCGCTTCTCCCTCTCCCAGGACACAAAGCCACTTGGGGCACAGAACAGTGCCCTATAAGACGGACAGGGCGGGCGCAGAAATGAGATCTTCCCTGTACTTGCACACGCAACCCCTAGCCCTGCAATCGCGAGGCACTTTTATATGACATGCAACGCAAGACCTTCAAGACGCAGGTCCGCTCAGATCCCACTTAGATGCACGCACGCACGCACAACGCTTGACACTCACAGCAATTCTGCACTGCGAACGGCTGCAGTGGCGAGTGTATGGTTATACGCAGGCATACATTGTACGCCTTTTTAATGAGCTTGCGCGCAAAGAAGGGCCGCAGCCCAATCGCTTCTCCCAATTTCAGGTGGGACAAGCTCTCCAACCAACGGGTTCAGACACCTGAATAATAGATCTGACTCCGCTCACGCCCAAGACAATTGCAGTATTTCCATAGTGTCCACGAAGCAACGCTTGCGCAGATCCACACCAATTGGTATCTCAGCCCGGCTGAGGCGATTCGCCCAGATATTTCGCTCACCAGCAAATGCGAGCAATGAAGTGTAAGATTCCACCTGCAGCAATACTATCCCAGCGCCTGAAAAACAAAAGACAAAAGCTCCTTTTGACTCATGGACTTTACCGAGGCAGCAGTAACCCCAGCAGTGTCGCAGAGCTGACGAAACTGAACCGCCCCTAAAGAATACACGAATTGAGCCTGCCTACGACGCAGCACAAGAAGAATCAATTGCGCAAGCGCTTCTAAGGCCGCAACACAGGCTTGAAGCGAAGAATTGCCATCCGCGCGAAACCAGGAAGGCAGCGACTTCCTGGTCAGTTGAACGCTGAACCAATGAATCTCCGCCGCGTCTACTGGAGCGCCATCTGGCAACCACCATCCTCCCAGGCCAGCATGCTCCGCAACTGCCCAAGCATCGGCTGCAGCTAACGCCCGATGATTGAGGAGCAAATTGGATCGGAATAAATGTATTCATAGAGATGGCATTGTAAAAATAAAGTAGCCACCTTCATTGATTGCCGATCAACCAGACATATCGAGCAACCATAGTTGTACAATACCGCACTAAGGCACGCACGCCGAATGCGCGGAGAAACGAGAGCGACTGATTATAAGGAAGCGATCACCTCATTGTTCACTGAGTGCAGTCTCCAACCAGTGCAAATGTCGCAAAAAGGCAAAGACCGCATAGTTCTCAAATCATGGCCTAGTACCTGAACCAGCGAGAAGTAATCATCTACAAGAAGCAATCTAGTCCCAGCCTGCGGTTTGCACAACAACTTGTAAAGGGCCGCCAGCCAGGCCCGAAGCCAGAAAGCTCCGCCGCAAAACCAACCAAGAAATCCCACAACCTTCTCGACCTGCCGGCGTTCCACCTTGCTTTTGTGAAGCAAAGGACGCAGGGCCTCAAGAGCCTTTTCCACCTTGTTTGCTGGCAAACTAGCTTGGCAGGTATTCGCGTGGAACTTCCAAGCAATCCAAATCAGGCACTGACCAATGTGCAGCTTGCCCCAGCTCACAGGCACACCAACACCGCATACAAACATTAGAGAATAAAGCGCCAGGAGTGGCCCCACAGCAGTAGGCAAGAACTCCAGCCCATCGTCCACAAAAAGAAACAATCCATGCTTCACCCAAATGACTCGATGAAGCATCCGAACCAACCAAGCACCCACTCGGCTGAACCAATATGCAGCCCGTTTACAGCCAAAATGGCAACTTCGATACGAATACCACACACCATCAAATACAAAGCAAGAATCTCCCTGCTCATCACTTCCCACACGCACCAACTTGCGCGCGCCCTTCACGTCAAAACTGCAGAGGCACCAGCTCACGGCGGTGTCAACACACGACAAGAAGCGGTGCACCGCGTTCAATGAGGGAAGGCGTTCCTTCTCTAGCACTTAGCTGGCTGCGTTGGCACCACTGATGGACCCATCCCCAACAAATCGCGGCTTTTTGCCAGGCAACTGAACCACACCTAACTTGCCTGCAGCAACACGATCTCCCCATCTCTCACGAGCTTCAGCTTCACCTCCATGAATAACAAACGCATGCCCGGCAACAACATCCTCCATGACTAATTGTTTTGCCAAAGGCAAATTATCAGAAGCACTGCGCCATGGCTCCAGACGCACACGCAGATCCTGCTCAACAGCGACAGGCTCCGCCTTCTTCTCCCACACACCTGAAGGCAGGATTGGCTGCGCAATTCCAGTAGAAACACCTTCCAGCAGAAGACTAGGAAGTTCAACATCCTGATCTGACGTCAAGGTACCCAGCGCTTGCCAAACATGTAATAGAAAAGGCTGATGTTCGGCAACGCTGCCGTCGCAGCCAAAACCCTTGCTGGAGAGAAACGATAAAACCTCTTGTCTCAACATCGCGACCTCCTCTGATATGAAAAGAGATTCTTCACAAGCACCATCAACATGAGTACTCAGCCTCTGCAGAAGGCCCCACTCCGACGCAAGCTGACCAAACCTCTTTCTCAAGGCAGAGAAATGATCCACCCTTTCGCGGGGTAAACTCCAATCCGCAGTAGACAAGCAGCCCCCACCATCAACAATAGGAACAGGCGGGTGCAAGATGACACCAGTGTTTCTCTGTGGATAACAAGCCGGCAAAGATGAACTACCACTCTTGAAATGCCCCACATCAATAGCCGAAGACTCAAGAGAACCAGCCAGCAAAAGAGCTGACTCCGTGGATTCATTCACAACTTCGGCACTAACACAAAGCAACTCACCAGAAGAGGAAGCAGTCTCATCACCAGATAGTCACTGCTGCTTTCCAGGACAAAATTCAGCACCATGATCATCTTTCCAACAAAGCTGGCAGCGATGAGCGAATCTGCAATCCTCAGCCGAGAACTTGCATTTGTGCTTCTGAAAGGCATCACACAAGGAACGCTTCAATTTCTTCTCCGATACGCTGTCATCCGCATTCACGCGACGCCTCACAAGAGGCCGTTTTGGATTTGGCTTTCCTGCCACTTCTTTCTCCCTGTCCTTTCCCTTGCCAAAGCCCTTGTTGCCTTTCGGCGGGCAAAACAGAAGGCAGCGAAGGCAGTTCCGCTCCTTCCCCACTGTCTGCAAAGCATTATCAGGCTCTAAACCTTTTTGATCTCTAGCCACCAGGATCAAGGTTCTTAGCAAGCAAGTCGAACAATCACAAGTCCAGTGCACTCCTGCTACGCAAGAGAGACACGCGCAGATCGTACCCTTCTTTTTTGG
>CAJNIZ010040891.1:0-35515 GCA_905231905.1 Symbiodinium pilosum
CCCTTACATGAGGTCTAGGTTTTAGGGATCTCGGGTTTAGGGATTTAGGGTTTAGGGATTTCGGGTTTAGGGATCTAGGGTTTAGGGATCTAGGGTTTAGGGATTTAGGGTTTAGGGGTTTAGGGTTTATTAAATGGGGTCTATGCAGGTCCCATATTTGTGTGTAGTTGCGCTCCACAAAGGGCACTTTGCGGGTTCTAGGCAAATCCTACGGTGGATACCCTAAGGGTCCAAGGACCCAAACAATAGGGTGGCCCAAATACTATAATATTAATGGTATTTAGGCCCTAAAACCCTATTATTTGGGTCCTTGGACCCTCAGGGATTGTGCATTACCCTAAGTACGTTATACCTTGGGAATTATGGTATGATTGTATACAAAGGTCATGTAGTCTTTTTAGTATCAAGAATAAATCCTAAATCCCAATCTCCCCGGTCCCCCCCAGGTTTCAGTGGAGCGAACAGATCCAAAGGGATCTGTGCTGTGGCTGCCCATTTGGATGTCGCACCTAGCGGAGACGTGGCTGGAGAACTTGGGATTTGGAGCTTTGTAAGGCCTGTTTATGTATTCAGGGTTTAGGGTTCAGAGGGGCTTTAGAGGTTTGAGGTGTAGGGCTTAATTAAGGGGTTTGACTGTTGGGGTTTGGGCTTCAGGCTATCGAGTTTGGGTTTTGGGTTTAGATTTAGGGGCTTACAGTTTCCTGAATCCCGGTCCATGTTGGGTTTGACGTACCATTTTGGTCGATTTTAACATGGGAACTTGGAAAGGTACTGTAATATACTTGAATGTTTGAATATGTTTTCAGGGAGCGTCGAGAATTTCGCGCAGGTCTTGTTTGCTGGCTTCTGGTCCATGCCTTATTCTTCTCCTCATACAACAACAGCACTCCTGACAGCAATCATTCCACCATTATGTAATAAAGCAAAACCGTTTTGGACCTAGTTATTCCGTTGTTATGACGGGATAAACCTTAACCCTAAACCCTAGTCCCCGGTTAACGGAAACGATTGACGAGTCAGCCTAAGACCTTGCACATGGGCCCTTTTGTACCGGGATTTCCTCCCGGGCCCGCGCATACAAACAGGCATGGGAGGCTTCAAAGGGAACCCTACACAAGCAACGCCTTACCTAGCCCCCTATACTCTAGCTATTCGTGGGGGTACCTAATTTCAGACACAGAAGGCACTAGACATAAAGGTTTAGTCTCTTAAAGCCCTAAGCTCTAAACCTAGGGGTCTAGGTAGAGCTTTGAAACATACGCCGTCGAATCCGAAAAATTGCCCACCATCCTGGAGATTCTGGATGACGAATGCAAAGTTGTGGGAGTTGAACGCTTGAGGGTTCAGTGTTATGTTTACGTCCTAGTCAGCAGGATCTTCAGGTAAACCCTAACTCCCAAATGCTTACGCTCTAAGCCCCTTACCTCTCAAGCTCTAGAGTGAAAGTCCTGCTTTAGAGCTCGAACTTCACCCCCCCCCCCCAAGCCTCCCGCAGAATACAGCACCTTCTCAAAATTAGCCTTGATGGGGCTCTTTTTTCAGGTTTACACTAATATCCTTAAGGGCTCAGGTACCCAAATAATGTGGCTTTAGGTCCCGAATACTAAAAACAAACTGGTTCTCAATACCTGCAGCTCTGTTATTTGAGTACTTCTGTTTTATTGTTCATTTATTGTTTGTTTCTATGTGGATTCAATACATGTTTTTTTCCATCTGTTGAAGGGGAGTCGTGTTTTCGTTACCATGTGTAGCATGTGTTTAGTCATTCTGTGTGGATTCAATCATGAGGTTGTGGACCCTAGAACCTTTACATCCCCATATATCCCTAGCCAACCCCGTATATCCTGTACAGAGCTCGTATTGTATGAAGGTAAACCTTCAGAGCATGCTCAGGACACCTCTACAGAGGCAGGAAGCCAAATCTCCGGGCACCCTGGCAAACTTTGCATTGGGTTTGCTGGGTTGCCGTTAAGGAACTAAATTTGCTATATTGGGGGAGCCATATTTATTACTACATCTGCCCATTATGGTAACTTGATTATGGTAACTTGATTCGTATTGGAGTAACCATATTCGTTGCTACATCTGCCCCTTTATGGTAGCTTAATTTAAGTTCCTTAGCAGACTAGGATTTCGAGTGTAGATGGGTAGGTTTCAAGGCTGAGGCTTTAGAGTTCAAGGCTTATTCAGCTTGAAGGTTTAGGTGGGCTCTCCGTGTGAGGTAGGAAATTTGGGAGTGTATGAACCCTAAAGTCCAAGTACCTGGTTACCATGTACTTAACTACAGTCCGTACTCTAATTTCTATTCCACAAACCCCAAGTATGTAATTGTTAGGTACTTGGACCCTCTGGGGAAGATACGTTGCATGGACCTCCATTGAGGGTGTTCCAAAGATTTTTAAATGCAACCAACCGGACACTGCAGAAGGAACATTTTTGGGTTGCAGAACTGTATGGGTTTGAGAAGCCATGAGGTTTGAGTTTCTTGGACAAGAAATCGTGGATTTGAACCCTAAACCATATACTAAGGTGTAGGGCCGTGCCGGAGTTGGGGCTTGGAAACCTACAGTGCCACTACCCTTGTGCCACTGGAGCTTCCCAAGCCTTAAACGCATACTACAACACATCAGCAACTCTACTTACCTTACACCCTAAACTTTTACTAAACCCTTAAACCCTAAACCCTAAGGCCTGAACCCTGCCCTAGTTTACCACGACTTGCTTCAGGCTCTTGTCAGACGGTGGGGATGACGCCTCAGACTCTCGGCGATGATTATCCAGGGGGTCCACACAGTTTAGGGTATGAGGCTCGGGGCTTGGTGATTAGGTTTAGGTGTTTAGGGCTAGATTTTGTACAGAAAGGGGTTAAGGAGTGTAGTACACTGACTCTAAAAGGAGCTATATACATGGGAGGCTCTGAGTAAAGTATAGTCCCCCTTAAGTAGATGGAACATGGCTTTGGGTATATTATAATAAGATCTCCCGTATACCCCATATTCGATCTACTTAAGGGGGACTATAACCTCTTTGGTAGTAGAAGCAGAGGTTTGGAAGCAGAAAGCACGGCCCGCAACTCCCTAAAGGAAACAAACAACGGTTGTAGGGTTTAGGGTTTAGGGTGTACAAAAGTCCAATACCCCAAGACCCCAGGCCTCCAAAATAGCCCAGTTTAGGTAATATTCATAGACTTTGGGGCCCAGTGTAGGCATTATTTGTAGACATGGAGCCCTAGAGGTAGTTTGCCTTTGCTTTTTACCGCGATTCGGAGCTTAGACTTCAGATGGGGGTCCATTCCATGGATCTCTGGAAGGTGGATCCTGAGAAAGGCCTGGACAAGAACCTTAGGGGTTTAGGATGTAGGGTTTATGGTTTATGGTTTAGGGTTTAGGGTTTAGGGTAGCCTACAGTAAGCTGCGGAATCTACGCCTTAAACAATAGGACGCTAAACCCTAAAAGGTACACGCCAAGCCCACCCAAACCCGACACCCTTAACCCACCGCGATATGTCGGACGCGAAGCGCACAAACATTTGTTTTTTTCAAGAGGGGCCTCTTGTTGGGGGCCCCCACAATACGGACTGTGGTATATCTGGATCCCACTACCCTGCACCCTAGACCCTAAACCCTATACGGGTTATGGTAATATCTGGATCCCACTAGCTATGGAAACTATCATTGCAGGATGCGCCTGTTCAGCATGAGCGCGTCTCGATGTCCCCAAATGCCGTCATGACGGCGGCTGGCCTGTGTGAAGACCCCAAACCTTTATAGTTGGAAAATCAAGTGTTGCACGGGCTTAGTGTCTGGGTTCAGGCCCTAAGCCCGAAACCATGGGGCAAGGGTTTTCGGGTGGAAGGTTGAACAAGCTTGCGATTTAAGGGCCTAGAGTACTTTGTTTTGGTCGTGTTGGGGTTTCACTGTTGAGGTTTCTTGGTCAGGGCGTAGGCTAGCGCTTCGCGCTGAGTATGCGTGATTCATCTGGCAGGGATTGTCAGGAGTCACATGAAGTTAACTAGAGATGGCCAGGGGCAGAAGATGAGGACTAAAAGTACCCTGACTACCCTAAACCCTAAACCGCGCTACACCAGACATTACTGTTGAGGACCCCTCACCCTGTATATAATTTTGGTTTGCTAGGAATATACGAGGACCTTAATATCATTCTCATTATCCGTTCTAGTCCTATTACTGGGTAGGGGGTCCACCTAACATATTACTTGAGTGGACCCCCCCACTAAGTAATAGTGACTATAAGGGATAATCGGGATTATGTTAGGGCCCTCTTATATTCCTATTATATCACTATTACAGGGTGGGGGGTCCACCTAAGATATTACATTCATGATGTAGTTTCTTGCCGGCACCTCGGGAGGCTTTAAGATTGTACCCTAAAGACTTTCAGCCTAAGCCCTAAACCTTAAGGAGTGTACCCTTGGGCGGCTTTGGGTCTCAAATATTGGAAGTAAGAGTTGTACCCCATGGCTTGGGGATCCAAACCAAAGGGTGTAAACCGTAAGTTTGGGATTTAGGGTTTAGCGAATCTCCCTGAGCAACTTCATTATATATCATATGGGGCTACCCTTATAAGGCCGTTTGTTAAAGCTTGGTTTACACTACCATTTACCAGGACAACGTCGGAGAAGTAAACCTCCTTACTATTAGTATTTTCTGTATAAGCACTAGTCTTGCACTGGGGTTCGGGCACTAGTGTTCCTCTTTAGGGTATATATCGTAACGAATATGGTTTTCTCAATATAGCGACTTAAATTAAGTTTCTTAACATCAACCAAGTAAAGCTGAAGCATGGGTTCCCATCGCGGGACACGGCTGTGTTTTCCTTTGATCCTTCTAATTTCCCAGAGAGATAGATACCTAAGAGGTCCTGTTTGGTGCAGAACGCCTATAAAGCCTGTTACTGTTAGACCCAAAGATCTAGAACCCTTAGCCCTAAGCCCTAAATCTTAAACCATAAACCTCAAACCCTAAACCTCAAACCCAAAACCTTAAACCCTAAACAACTTCAAGCCCTAAACCCCAAACCCCAACCCTAAAGCCAAGGTCTGGACTGCGAACAGAAAAGCCTACATTAAAGTCAGCGCTGTAGCGCTTCCTGACAGAGACTTGTCTGAACTGGGCAGTTTCAAGCGACCTCAGCCGACCTCACCTAGATGGTGGTTTAGATGGGGAATAGCACCAAAATGGCCTTAAATTGGGAATTGAAATCATTCAAAATTACCCTGTCTAAACCCTGCTTCCAGGTTCAGGGTCAGGTGGCTGATTCTCCAAGTAAGGGTACCTCTAGTACTTGTTGTCCTAGTGGTTCTAGAAGTACCAGTAGCAAAAGAATTAGTATGTGTATTCATATTCGTATGAAAGTTAGTTTACAGAGTTTACAGTATCTCAGAGCTGGTGCTGATATTAGTATTACTGTGGATGGTGAAATTTTGCATCACCTGGGACCCTAAAGTACTGTAATTGCTATTCACAGGCTGGTGCAAGATTTGCTCCATCTATCCTGAACCCTAGACCCTGAACCTTAAACTCTAAACTGTACACACTAAGTCTGGAGAAAAAGACCCTAAATCTTAAAGGGTTGTGAAAAAGCCTTAAGCCCTAAACCCCACACCTTAAACCCTAAAATCCTAAACCTTAAACCCTTAACCTTAAAACCTTAAACGCTGCTGACGGCCCTCGACCTCAGCGCAGACTTGGAGTAGCGCACAAGCGCCCCCCCTGTTTATTTAGGGTATCAGGGTTTTGGGGTTATGATATAGAGTTTGTTGTTGAAGGGTGCAAAATTAAAGGCTTGTTGGAGGTACAACATAAGTGTTGATTAAGGCGCTCCTGAAATTCCAAAGCTCTAAATCCACTAAAGCAAAGAACTTTGAAGGCCTTGTGACCAAGAGTGCCAGAACAGTGCTTGTTCAGTCTGACTTGCAAAAACCTTGCAAGACCTGGGATAGGACGCCTTGTAGAACCCCATACAGTACAGCCTAAGGACACACCTAAAACTCCAAACCCTAAACCCTAAACTTCAGATACTGTTGGCACAACTTGCATTATGGAAGGGTACATATGCAATCTGCATCGAGGTCCTGAAAATTCATCCAACAATTTTGTATACTCAGTATACTTCTTGCCGTGAGACGGCTTCTATTGCTTCGCAGGCGTGCTGGAGTGGATGGATCGCAAGGCCGAGGCGCTCGAAGCCGTCATCCACCGACAGCAGGCCAGCGGCTTTTGGGGCTTCTGAGGGGGCCTTTGGGAATAGAGAGTAGAATAGTCTAGTAAAATAGAGTAGATTATAGTGTATAAGGATATAATATAGTATATTATTGTATACTATAGTACATTTTTTAGTACATTCTAGTTCAGAATGAGTTTAGGTTCAGGGATGAGGTTAAGAGTTCTGAGTTCAATGTCTATAGGGATTATAGGGTTGACTTGTAGGGATCTATAAACCCCGTCCCCTTAGTTGGGATTATAATAGGGCTCCTATTACTAAGGCCCTTAAAAGGAGGGGGTTTATTAATCACGGGTCTACATTAATCCACAGCGTGTGCATGCAGAACAGCAGGCTATTTGTTCAAGGGCCTCAGTGGAGGTATAGTCCCCCTTAAGTAGATAGCATATGGCTGTGGGTATATCATAATAAGATCCCCATATACGCCATATTCTATCTACCTAAGCGGGACTGTATTTGGAGATTCCAGATTGCAAGTTGAGCTGAGGCTTGGGACATAATTAGGAGCTCGTTGATCTGGGACCTTAACTTCTGCAGGTGCTTTACATGGGTGGTCACGTCTTTCGAGGTTGCATGCAGACCTGCAGAATTGTCATTGACTGCTGGGTTAGGTTGGGGTGTCCGTGCTCAGTGGATCAAGAATTGTGATGGGAGTGTTACATGCTGCCTTTTGCGGTAGTAGTCCGGTGCTTTATAGTGTCCAGCAGGACGATCTCTTGGTGTTTCGGACTGTCCACAGAATCCTGCGGTTTAGGTGAAAGTGACGATGCAGGGCTCAACGCAGTGCTTTTTTCTCAATGCTTACGCCACTAAATCAGAAACCCTGCGCGTAGCAACCATTGTTGGCGTTGCTTTTGTTCTTTGACGCTCCATGGCTTCAAGTACCTCAAAGCCGCATCCTCACACACAAGTACTAGCGGAATCCCATGTGCCTCACCAGTGGATACTTGAGAGTCACACCCTCGCACACGAGTTCTAGTGGAATCCTATGTGCCTCACTAGTGGATACGCGAAAAAGTAGAAACCAAGACCCTTACGCAATTTCTGCCCCCCTCCCCCCCCCCCTCCCCCCATCCCGTCCATGCGATGTACGAGACATTCAGGACCCCTGCATTACGCGGACCCATGGGTAGGTAAAGCCCAAACTTCTGAAGGCTTCGGTCGAGCTGGCAGGCCCCTGGGATGTTAGGGGATAGGGATTAGGGAGTCCGGGTTCAGGGATCTACTGATTAAAGAGTTTAGGCCGTAGGACTGTAGAAGTAGGGTTCAGAAATTAGAGCTTAGGACTTAGGGCTTAGGATTGAGGCTTTGAATTCTGGAGGCTCGATGGTTCAAGGCCAAATGGTTACTGGTTGTTCCATGGCAATGACATCCATTATAAGCCTTATATACCCCTCAGATAAGTCCCCACACCCTTATATCAGCTGAGTCTAAACTCACAGGGGGCTATATAAAGGATTGTATAGGGGTCCCTCTTATAAGGGTTTTTAAGGGGTCTACTAGGAGTTTAGACTACAGCTCATTTAGCCCGTAGATACCCCTGACTGGAAACTCCCAACCCGTGCCCTCAAGCTGTGGGTATCGTTTTTCGGGCGGCTGAACAGTTTTATGTCGCAGGTTGTGTTGCGTGCGCTAAACCCCAGACCCTGAACCCTAATCCTGAAGCCCAAACCCTCAGTCCTAAACCCTATACCTATACCTTAAATCCGAAACCCTATACCCTAAATCCTAAACCCCAAGCCCTGGGCCGAGGTTGAAAGATTCAGGGTTTGAGCCTCAATTTTGTACCAAGAGTAACACATCTACCTACAAGGAAGAACTTTGCACCTCTTTATCGTGGGGTTCCTAAAATTAGTAGTACTTTCATGGGGTCTCCATGGTAAGGATCATGGTATATGGGGTCCTAGATTGGGGTCCAACATCTGTTTTCAAAGCATATAAGTTACTTTCGGGAAGGCTGTGCCAATCTAACATGGATTCTAAATATTGGGTGCGTCAGGCTTCAGTGATTTGGGCTTAGGGTTTTAGAGTTTGGGGCTGGGGGTTAGGCCTTGAAGGTGGGTGGTGGCAGGGCGGCAGGGTAGAAGTGCTGCTGCCTGAACCCTATACCGAAAGAGTATACAGCTGGAGGTTCATGGCCAGTTTAGGGTTTTGGGTATAGTTCTCAGTTTTTGCGCAAACTCTCATTTAAGTTAGGAGATTGTTCTGCTTGCTGCCGCCTACATCTGGTAGTTTCCAGAAATAGGGGACACCCCGATATAGACCCCAAAAGCCGTAATCCTTGCAAACATCAGAGCCTTAAACCTAAATCTTAAACCCTAAACCCTAAAACGCTGAACCCTGAACCCCTAAAGCCGTAACCCCGAAAGCCTGAGCACTGGAATTCTTTTGGGGCTCTTTCAGTCACATGTGCCTACCCTTCCTGCAGGTTCCTCGGATGGCTCGCTACAGGGTTGTCTCTCCGAGGTGGAGCAGCAATTCAGGCCAGGTACTGTAGGTTTGGGGTTTGGGGTTGGGAGGTTTAGGGTGTAGGGTTGCTTAGAGTTTAGGGTTCAGGGTTAATGTAAGGGTTTAGGGGTCAAGGCGTAGGGTTTAGGATCGAGGTTGTAGGCATTTAAGTGCGCACTATGGGTTTCCTGACCAGCGGCCACCGTCATCCTCTCCCTTCATAGCAAACACCCAGCCCCTTGAAGAATCCCCGCAGTGTGGTACCATTCTCCACTTAATATGATTAGTATCGTTAGTATTACTAGTGTTATTAAAAGGAATAGTTGTGATTAGGCAGGGGGCTAGGGAAGCAAAATGCGGGCTGGTTTGGTGACCCAATGCGTACAGAGTTGCTTTCTGTCCCACAAAGCCCGAAAATGGTAAGTTCTCGGCTTCTGGGATGCGCCACCTTACACGGCGTGTGCTGTATTGTGCAAGATTCCGTCACCACGGTATTCGGCGGGTCATCGGTACCAATGATTGGGGCTAGAAGCAGGATCGCCAAGGAACTTGTAGCCCTGCTCAAGACTACCCCAGAGCCTCCAAGCATGATCTTTTGAATCCCTCTCATGCCAGCCATGATCGCAAACCAGTAGATATGTCAAGCTACCTGCAGCATTTCTGCCGATCCAGATATTTCCAATATTTCCAGATGTTTGTCGAGGTCCCCTGATAATTGAGGTGCAGCTCCAGGTTTTTGTTACAGAACTGGGTCACCAACTTGGTGAAGCTTCTCATCTGGGCGATTAGTGAAAGATTGGGTCCCCGTTACATGCCACCGCATAATGTCATTGTCCTCTTTGAAAAGAAGCCTAAAGCGACACTCTGAAAAAGTAGCCCGCGTCACATCTCAGAATTTGCGCAGGCTGCTCCAAGAGGATGTGGAGGACACAGCCTTCAGGATATGTGACCCTGCCAAAATTGGGTAAAATGTGAGGCTGTCACCCAACCTTACCCTGAATGGTGGTTTGTACAGAAAATGGTAAAATGGTCCAGGCTGAATTTGACGTTCTGAAATCAATCGAAAAGCCCAGTTTCATCAGCGGTGTGCTATGATGGGTTTAGGGGTTCGGGTGTTTTGAGGCTTGTCCAGGACCGCTTGGGGCTAAGAATCTACAAGCATGTCCTGCTTTGGGGTGAAAAGTCTACGTAGAATAAGCCACCTCTGATCAAAAGGACTTTCATGTACCTCTTTGTCCAACTGGGAGCAGAATAAATGGATCACCGGGATGATGGGATTTTTTCAGTCCTTCGGTCATGATTCCTCTATCCCCCGAAATGCTTACCCGGACCCTTAGAAGTCGTGCCCACTTGCTGGGATCTGTGGTTGGCGCGTGGCCACCCAGCCCAGAAAATCTTTCGGTACCGGCACACCTAATCCACGTGGGCATGGCTTAGGCCCTCCGACCCCCAAACCGGTAGTCTTTGGTAGGATTGCCCTAGACATAATGGTAGTTTCCTAAAATAAGGGGACCTCAACGTAAACTCCCAAATACTGTGATCCTTATTATGGGGACCTCCCAAAATGGTACCCTTTAATTTGGGAAATCCCCATATAGGTCCTAAAGCTTCTACGGTTCTAACCCTAAACGCTACACCCTAAACCCTAATCCCTAAACCCTAAATCCTAATCATCCCTAAATCCTAAACCCATAGCTGCCAAGGCAGTGGCTCCGACATCTCCCTTTGTGGAATGAGCGTGGTCCGTGGAAGCCGTACGCTCTTGTTACTGGGCTGCACGAAGTCCCCAAGGTGTCCACGTAGGTGTTTAGGCTTCAGGGTGTGAATATGGTGGTTTCCTAAAATAGGGGGACGATAATATGGACCCCAAAATATTATGATCGTTATCCTGGGGATCCCCAAAAGGGCACCCCCTCAATTCTGTGAAACCCCCATATATAGTATATACATGGCAAAGGGGTTGAGTTCAGTTCGAGATATGTTTAGGGCTTGGAGATTGGTTTCGGGTCACCCTGCCCATCTTCATGACTGTCCAAGTGACATCAACTAATCAGTAGCGCAAGATTCGTTGTTTGCAGTGGTACCTGGCAGTTTTGTTAGGAAAGGTCTGTCGGTTTCTCTACCTTCAGAAAAATGGCCAAAGATCATTCTAGTGGCTCTATGAATACTTCAGCCAAGCATGTGCCAAATCATAAACCCTAAGCGGTTGGCCCCAAATCCCAGACCTTCAAACGTAAGTCCTGAGTCCGAACCTTACTAGTGCTCGAGGGGGAGTGGAGGATCATTATGGGGGTCCAGGGCCAACAAGTAGATCCCAACAGTTGTGCTGTAGGGCCTGACCTCGTTGCCAACATGATTTTGTTCGAGGTACTGTTCACCATAATTACACAAGTATATCAAGGACTGTGTTATTGATTGCTGTACAGGCCTCGCTTCATCATCCCACGAACCCCCTTGGGAACCTTAGTTGTCATTTGTTTTTCGAGTTCTTTTCATTCGATTCTCGATTTCGATTTATTCGTATTGATCGTCCTTCAACTTCATTGAGGCCCGTGCATCACATTGAAAGCCCCCGAATCCTCACAAAATCCCAAGTACCTGGCGCTCCAGCACGGTTCCCCTACATCACTCAGGATGGACGGCTCTGGTGCAGGTTGGAAGCTGCAGGACAGGTTGGGGGTTCTGGGGTCTGTCCGAAGGCTTCAGGGTCTGGGGATGAGGTAGGGGGTATATGGGTCTAGGGTTTAGGGTTCAGGGTTTGGAACTTCAGGTTCAGGCTTGAGGGCTTACGTAAGCTTTAGGGCATCGGGGCTTGCACAGGAAGACTCTGTACGGTGTAGCGTAGGGGCTTATGCGAAGTATGCATAGTATCTGCATTAAAGTGGCTGCGTAGGGATTCAAAAATGAAAACGGATTATGAGGGGGGGGGTTCCCTCAAGTCAGCAAAGCGTGATTGTGGCGGACCTTCATAGTTGAGTTCCTACTACCATTATAATGTAGTAGAGGTCCTTATCATGGTCTCTATAAAGATTTCCCAAGTATTCAAACAGGAATTCTCATGCGACCTTCAAGAAAGGCATCCCGACCCTGAAGCCATGAACTCTAGACTCTAAACACGTACATTCCCCCTTAAGTAGATGGACTGGGCTGCTGTTAAGGAACTTAAATTAAGTTACTATATTGGGGAAACCCTATAATCTACTGTCTATACCCATTATGGTAACTTAATTTTAGTTCCTTAACAGCAACCCAGTAGAATATGGCTTTGGGTGTATTATGATAAGATCCCCATATACCCCATATTCTATCTACTTAAGGGGGACTCTAGTCCCAAACGCCAAATTCCTAAACCCTAAAACCGAAGCCCTAAAAGCTAAACCCGAGACCTTTAAACCGTGTCTCAAGATGGTAGGGCACAAGGAGTTGGGAACAGCAATTCCCATGCGGTAAGTTGACAAGTTTGGGTGCTGTTTTTGGGATAACTGAGGGCCTTGGGTACAAGGTTTAGTGGGTGGTCCCTGCTGATAACTTAGAGTGAGGGAAACTCTTCAGGCACGTGTGTCAAGGTGGATTTGTCAGAGCAGAGTGGGTGTTTATCAATACAATTCTTTCATTAGCTGCAACCCTACACCCCAAACCCTATAAACCCTAAACCCTAAACCCCAAACCCCTGGAAAAACCCTGCAATCATCCTACTGTCCTGCGTCCGTAGGGGGAAGTCACATGGGAACGTTTCCAAAAGCAGAACACCTCATCCTACAGGAAGCTATACACGAAAATGGGGAGCACAGACCCGACATAGAGCAATCAAGATACCCCGAAATAAGCTTTCGTTCCGAACTTGTTGACATCTTGAGCTTTCGGTAACGATCGAGGTAAGCCAAGTAAGCCGTAAGCTCTGCTGGTACTGGAGTAGGCATGGGTCCCCTAAACCCTAAACCCCCTTTTCTGTGCTTTTAGTTTAGCGCTTTCGCATTTGTTCACGGGAAAGTTTCAAGAGCAATCAAGCTTCATGAACGAAACCTCTCTTTGTTATGCTCAAGACAGGCCTTATCCGCAGAGAAGCGGACACTGCCAAGAGCATTGTATCCCTGTGTGCTTTGGAAGCGGAAACTCCCGGAAAGGAGCCTAGCAGCATTACCATGAATCCAGAACTCTCCGCCTCAAACGCGAACCACGAAGCCACAGAAGCAGAAAAAGCCCGGCTTTGCCCTTTCCCTAAAGGTCCAAGGACCCAAATAGTAGGGCTTCAGGGCCCAAATACCACTCATATCTTAGCATTTGGGCCCTGAAACCCTCATATTTGGGTCCTTGGACCCTTAGTGCTTTGTGGAGAGGAGTCCTATGACTCGAAATGGGATCCGGCGACCTCCCAAAGTGGGCAGGCCAATGTCATGTCATGTTGAGTAGAGCTAGGGAGTACATGTGTAAGTGCCTACCTGGTCCCCAAAAGTAGGTAGAATTATTGCCCCCAACCCTTCAATATAGTTGATATGTCTTTTATCCTACATACTTTACGGGTTCATGTAGGGTCTCAGATGTGAACATCATGTACACCCGACGCATTCTAGTTCTTGAATTGCCCATTGCCCTTGTGGTTATTGTGGTTCGGACAATGCTGGTCATTCTCATTGCAACGAGGCAGTTGTACATGGTCTGGAAGATCTTTCATCGTCCTAAACCCTCAACCCAAAACCCTAGGCAAGTATATATGGTGCTCCATCTTGAACCAACCCCATATTAGCATCTTTCACAGCGTAACCTTTTCGAGCTTTCAGAGGGTTCGGTTTGTTAGTTACCTGAATGTTTACTTGGAAGTTGTCAAAATAATGGTCCCGCACCCATGAAATCCGCCAAAGAGGGCTATGACTCTACATACTGTTGCTGTCATGTACTCGCAAAGTGGCGCGGTGTATGTGAAAGCTGTCTTGTCCTAAGGATTTGTAGGCTCATGCGTAGTCATACGTGGGGTTGGTTTGGGGTTTACGGTTGAGGATTTAGGTTTAGGTTAGGAGAGTTGTAAATGTAGTCCAATATGCGCTGAATCTCTTCGCCAAGCTAGCACGATAACATCGAATCTCAAAAGTAGTAACCCTGCAAAGATATTGCACATTTGATAAAGTGTTTGTTTGGGGGAGGGCAATGAACCATTCAATTACCTTGAAGCCCTCTACCCACATTATAGAGAAAAAACTGAAACAACTCCCGCAAAACCGTAAACTCTACACCCTCAAGCCTAAGCACCCTAAACCCTGAACCCTATACCCTAAACCCTAAACCCTATAGCCTAAATCCTAAACATGAAGAATAAAGCGCATGGCAGGAGGTGCCTCCCTGGATGCGGTCGAACATCCTTACCGGAGCCTCGGATGCATGCGAAGGGGCATTACTTCTACTAGGGTTTAGGGTTTAGGGTTTAGGGTACAGCTGCTACTAGTTACTGCTACTTAGTACTATTTACTACTAGTTACTACTAGATACTACTAGTTAGGCTACTAGATACTACTAGATACTACTAGTGATTACAAGTTACTGGTGTTCACTAGTTACTACTAGTGAAAATTAGTTTCTACTTGCTACTACTGGTTGCTACTAGTTGCTACTGTACTGGCTACTTCTAGCTACTAAGAGCTGCTGCAACAATTGTTGCTACTGCTAGGAGGATGTGCGCGTCACATGTCCGACGGTGGGTTGAACAGCAATCGTCAATATGCTGATGTTCAAAACTTAGGACACTTCCAGCACGGTTGCTCAATTTCAGAGACTTCGTTGGGCCATGTGAAAGCTGCGTTGCGGATTCTGAAAAATCCATGCTCATCTTCCAAATCGACTACACATTCAGCACTTTCCGGCTGCTTTTGTCGTTGTTTTTTGTAATTATGAAAAGTTTCATGCCTATTCTGGATGTTCCCCGGATGCAAGGGAAGGGATCCTCTTCTACTGTCACGGATGCTTACAGCTTGGTCAGAGGCATGCAACATATACAAAGAAGCGAACATCTATAGCAAACGGGTAAGGCAAAAAAACAGTTTGCTTATCATATGTCAGGCTACTTCTGACGAAGGTTGTTCCTGTCTCTAAAATTGGGACATGGAAGCAAAAGAATCATGGATGCAGTGACAGCATGGATGTTAACCTCCTGCTCATCTGGACGCGCGGGGCTTGATGCAAGACGACCATGGATCTCCATACTTCGTTTATGAGATTGCACAGAAGAACACTTATCAAAATCTAGCAAACGCTGAGGGGGTAAACCTTCCTAGGGAGTATTCACGTGTTTACAAGTGGGGTTAAATCTTGGTAAGCAACCAGCAAAACGCGCTTTCGGAAGACTGGGGCAGTTTCCGAGACGATGGAAAGCAAACTCAGGGAATGTGATGTTGGCCACAGGATCTAGAAAATAACATACCGTCAGAAACCCAACCCGTGACTACTCGTACTCCTCCTCGTGGCGGCGGCGGCGGCGGCGGTGGTGGTGGCCAGGGTGGTGGCCGGGATGGGGGCCGGGGTGGGGATGTTCATATTGCAGTGTTTTGGGCTTGGGGTGCTCAAGAAACCCAAGGCACCAAGGACCCAAAGAACGGCTTTTTAGGGCCCAAATATTATAACATTCATGGTAACCCTATTCTTGGGTCCTTGGACCTTTAGGGGAAGCTGGAGTCTAGAGTTTGAAGGATTGAGGGTTTTGGGTTATTTAGGGTGCAGGGTTTCTGGTTTGCCGTGCGGAGTTTACTTGGCATAGTAGAAGCGTAGGCTCTTTAGTCTATCATCTTAATAAAGCCGTCATGCTATGAGGATGTTGGGCTATCACTGCCTCATAGCAAGGAGGTAGCTGCATGGGGGCCATGCGCGACCAGCCAAACTGAAAACCCGAAACAGCCTTCACTCTGCAGTAGACCCCAGAAATTCTGTTTATATAGGGTTGCTTAGGGTTCACGGGTTTAGAGTTTGGAGTTTACCTAGACCCTCCAATGTAGTACCTTTTTGGTAGTCCTAATAAGAATCCTAACCAAGAAACCATACAAAGGAACTACATTGGAGGGTCCAGGTAGGGTTTCAACCCTGAAAGCCCTATGCCCTAAGCTCAGAGCTTCTGCGGAGGCTTCCAGCTGGCAAGCTCAGCCGGTCCCTTGTGCGAGGACAGCCTTCATTTAAAAAGGGGCTTATATAAGGGCCTTGCAAATTCACCCGAAACCGACAACCCTCACACCCTTAAACACTATACCTAAACTATGAAACCTAAACCTCAGCCTTCTTTGGGGAGCTAAGTCTGCAGTCACCAATTCAATTGTTTAGACCCACAAAGGGAAATGTAGCAGCGAGCCGGTTCTTTTGCAAATACGGCCCTAAAACCTGAATTCTAAACCCTAAACCGGGCGAAGGTAACGGGTGATTGCTTTCATGGTAGCTTCGCGGTTTGCCCTAAACCCCTAAACCCCAAACCCCAAGCCCTAATCCCCTTCGGCTCTGAGCCTTGCCCTAGGGCTCCAAATGGCCCAATGCAGGTACTAGTTATACACATTGGGGCCCAATGTAGAAATACAGAAGGGTTATAGGGGTGATATGGGGGGTTTAGGGTTTAGGATTTAGGGTTTAGGATTTAGGGTTTAGCGTTAAGGGGTTTGGACTTTAGCATTCTGGGCTGTGAGTTTGGGGGGGGATGTTGGCATGAGGGTTCCAGTAGCTTGGCCCCTGACCCATCACTGAACGCGCTGAACGGGCTTGGGGCTCAGACCCCCACAGAGCTACCATAAACCTTGAACCCTAAACCTCTAAACCCTCAAACCCTAAACCCTGAACCCTCACACCGGAAGGTATCAACCCTGGACTCATGGGTCAGGGTTAACCGGTGCAGTTTTCTAAGGGTCCAAGGACCCAAATAGGGTCCCTTAAAGGGTGTATGGGGGGTATAGGATATTATTTGGGTCCTTGGACCCTTGAAGGTGTTCAGCATCTTCAACTCAGGACAGAGGTCCCACAACTTTAACAGCATGTAATGTTTGGGGTTTAGGGCCTAATATACTCAGGCCCCCAAAAAATTTGTATGCAGAGTACATGTTGGCCCAAAGTGTCTTAAAAACAACCCAATACACATCTACAGAAATATGTGGACCCTTTCTTTATTACCGGTCGCCTCAACGCTCCACAGCAATGTGTCGTAGATTCAGAAACAACGCACTTCCAGCAGCATAGGGGGACCCCAATGTCGGCCCCCGAAGTATTATGAGGTCTTCACCAACAAGGGACCCCTTATTTCTAAGAAGCCCCATATACATAGATGGTGACATGAGTGGCCTGGGCCAATTTTGGTGGCACTGCGCAGAGTTCATTTTGTGACACCTGGAGATGATCTCCTGAAGCGCAAAATCCAAGATCCGTGACCCATTAATTAAGGTTCTGGGTTTAGGGTTCAAAGTTTAGTGTTCAGGGTTTATTTACGGTTCAGGGTTCAGGGTTTCCGGCTTAAGATCAAACACCTGAAAGGATATGTGGTCCAGCTTAGTGTAGAAACTCAATACTTGGGAGTTTCCATAACCAGGGGTGGCTTACTCCTCGCACCCCCTTTGGGAGGAGGCAGCCAGCACACTGCAGTTTAGCACGCTTGTTCCCAAGGTCGCGCCGAAGTGGCGCAGGCACGTTAACATTCTTGAGCTCGAAGCTGCCATTGAGGCAGGACATGCCACGGGCCAGCGGCATCCTCGGTCGCGATTTGTGCAGCTCATCGACAGCCAAGTCGCCCTGGGGGCCCTCGTCAAAGGTCGGTCTGCCAGTGAGGGTCTGAATGTGATCCTGCGCAAGTCACTCGCTCTCCAGGTCTCTCGCCGGACTGCTCCTTTCTATGGATACATCAACACGAAGCTCAACCCTTCCAAACTCTAAACCCTGGGAGCACCATGAAACCCGAGGCTGGGATGCTGAGATTCATCCCAAAGTCTCAGGACTTAAGAAAGACTAGTAGGGTTTAGGATTCAGGGTTTAGGGTTTAAGGTTCAGGGTTCAGGATTTGGGGTTTTGGGTGTAGGGTTGGGGGTTCAGAGTTTAAGCTTTGATGCCTTGAGCTCACATTGGGCCTAGATCGTCCCGAAACCATATTTGGAGGCAACGCTTGTATTTGTTTGATGATAATTCTTTACGGAGTTTCTGCACCATCCCTACCTCCTCTCCTGCATCCCAGAGCGAAATCCAGATGTCTAAAGAAATAGGGGTGCCTCTGAACAGGGTTATAGGGATTGGGTCTACGCTGGGGCCCCGCGAACCATATGAAGACCACCACATCAAATTAACCTTATACACCGCGAGGCGTTTTTTTTTGTAAATGTAGAAATGCGACATTTTATCTTGCTACAGAATTCTATGCACAATCCTTGCCACACTTTTGGCTGCACGTCATACAATAATTTGGAGCTTCTCTTTCCCTATACACCATATAGGTTGCAAACCTTTCTAACTATGGGCACGAACCATAGGGCAGCAGCTTGCATTTCGAGACACAAGCATGGATGCCCACATTGCGAAAGTACCTATATGGTAGTTTCGTTTCGCTTGTCCAGCATAAGTAGCCTAAGCAATCTGGGAATTAAGGTGCTACAGTATGTTAACCTCTTTCAAGATTATGGACTCCCCTAAACCCTAAACCCTGAACCCTAAACCCTGAACCCAAAACCCTAAACCCTCAACCCTAAACCCTATGGACATCCCTGAGCCCAAAAACTAAACCGTGAACCCCAACACCAGGAGCCCCTTCGCGGGGTGGCCTTCATCCTGCATGGAGCACAAGGTACTGCTCAAACCCACGACGAGGACCAGGGGGAAGAAGGAATCAGGGTTTGGGTTTTAGGGTTTAGGGTTTAGGGTTTAGGATTTTTGGAGTTTGTCTGTAAGCCCACGTACCTACAGTTTTCATTGTTGTATGTTTTTTCCTGCAGATTAGGGGGGTGGATATTCAACTGCAGGTAATTGAGGTTATAGGTAGGTTTAGGTGTGGGGTGTAGAGTTCTGGGCTTTCCTGGATACCAGCATGCTGTACGTAGCACCTCATGTTCTATCAAGCGTCCAGTGTGTAGTCGTAGCCCGCAAGGTCACATGCACAATTGGAAAAGATTTGCACTGCCAATATACAGCAACCCAAAGGCTCCACATAGCCCAATATCCCTAAGGGCTTGGTTTATTGTTTAGGGTTTAGGGCTTAGGGTTTAGGGTTTTAGGGCCAATTATACCTAAGGGTGTAGGGGTTTAGGGGCCAATGTAGGTATTATCTACGGACGCGGGTAGCTACGTCGGATCTCTGCCTTTTGTTGCTAACCACGGGCGTTCACACCGCAGCCACTTTCCAGCGTCTTTAAAATCACAGGTCTTTTTTGGCTCGAAGCCCAAAGGATGCAGCTATATCTATATATACATAGATCATAGAGTCTAGGGTTTAGGGTCTATGGCTCAGAGTAACGGATAATGGATAATCAAATGGAAACTGAGAGAAGCCTCAGGCCCCTTTGAAGGGTTATGTAGGGATATCATTTGGGATATACGGGGGCAATAATCCAGAATGAAATGGACAAGAAACATGCAACATGACATGGAAAGCTGGGATTCTGGACGGGTATGAAGGTCCCACATTGCCATTCGGACAACCCCTGCGACCCCAGAATCTCGAACCCTAACCCGAAACCTCAAACCCTAAACTTCAATCCAACCCACAACCCCTAAGAACAGCCAAAAGGTTGAACCCTAAAATCCCTGAACTCAAATCCTAAACCTTACCCTCCCGGAAACTAACATGGAAACCCAAAAAGGGCCATATGAAGACTACCAGTCCCTTTAACAGGGGGCTATATGGGTTTCCATGTTAGTTGGGGGAGCGTAAAGGGTTCAGGTCATCCCTTGGCCCTACGCCCTAAACCTTAAATGATAATAGGAGTTTGGTAACCCCAACCCCCAAAATTAGGACCCTATAACCAGCTTTTGATAGTCATAGGGTCCTAATTTTGGGGGGTCGGGGTTACCAAAATCCCTTTACCTAAACCCCAAGAGTAGGTAAAATAATAGCCCAAAACACCAAAATATAACCCAAAAGGCCATTATTCTACATACTTTTGGGGTTCAGGTATTATTAAAGGGTTCATGTAAGCCCTGGCTTCCTACTGAAGCCTAGTAGGACGGTATCGCTGTGACGGGAGCAAGCCCCTACGGACCCATGTCCGGTCAGGCCGCCGCTTAAATAGGGTCTAAAGTTCAGGGTTTAGGGTTTCCAGTTTAGGGTTTAGGGCTTAGGGCTTAACGTTTAAAGTTTGGGGTTTAGGGCTAAGGGTGCAAAATTTAGGGTTTAGGTTTTAAAGTTTAGGGTTTAGGTTTTAAAGTTTAGGGTTTATGGTTCAAAGTTTAGGGTTTGGGGTTCAGGATGTATTTGTTTACTTAAAGATTCATGGGACTTAGTTACTATTTAAAACTGGGCTTACAGCCTAACTTTTCATTGGGGTAAGCTACACAAGTCCCGTTAGGGGGCTTTATAAGTAGCGTTATAAGCCCAGGTATGGGCAATCTGTACCAAGTCCCATGAGCCCTAAACGCTAAACCCTAAACCCTAAACCCCAATTCAAGTAAGGGCTAGGACCTTATAGGAGGGCCCCCCACTTAGAGGTTGGGGTTGCCTTTGGTCATAAGTCCTGTAAAGAGTAGTTCTGGGACATATGCAAAATTGTGTAAGTAGGACGCCCCTCCCTCTAGGGCTTGCGTTCTGGGGAGTTTAGGGCTTGTAGGTTCAAGGTTTCCAATTCTGTTGCGGGGTATTGAGGGCCTTGCTAGACAATGAGTTGGGTGTGTAGGAGTGTAGTGTATTGAGGGTTTACCCATCGGAGCCATTTCAAAAAAGGATTGAAGGACTGTGCTACATGTGTAGGGGATACCTAGAGTAAGCAATGTACTCAGCAGCAAGGACTGTACATGCGTGTGTGTCTTCTTTGCTAGCTTGGCTGAGGCCCCTTTTGAATTCCGAAGGTACTAGGAAAGTGCTTGCTCGCCTGCAGCCCTAAATGGCATGGAACCCTATAGAGACTTCAGGTTTCCGTGGGTTTACAATTAGGAGTTGGGGTAGAGGCTTGAGGCTCTATACCTAGACCCCTATACCCTTTCTTAGGGTACCTAACTTTCTGCCTAGTACCTTATATACAAAACCAGGTACCTGATAAAGGGGTAGGGTATTGAGGTCCTATATGTATCTGAGGCAGCAAAGGCAAACTCTCACAGTATTCACTTTCGCTGGCATGGTATGTCACCAGCTTTGTTTTATCAGATCTCGCATGCCGGCATTGTGGTACCCTAAGGGTCCAAGGACCCAAATAATAGGGCTTTAGGTCCCAAATACCATTAATATTATAGTATTTGGGCCTGAAAAACCTTATTAGTTGGGTCCTATATACCCCTATATAGTCCCCTAATATCTTTATATATCCCCCTATAACCCCCTTGAGGGACCCTAGTATTTGGGTTCTTGGACCCTTAGGTTAGGGGTACCACAGACTGCTGGTATGCGTGATCCATTGTTGGGGAGCTTGAAGTAGAGGACCGTGGGGGGCATTCTGAGGGTGCTACTTGTAGAAATACAGAGGGGTTATAGGGGTTATATAGGGACAATGGAAAAGAGCATGGAAGCTAGTATAGTAGGTTGGGGTTATATTGGGATAATGGAAAAGAGAATGGAAACTACCATTTATCATTTAGGAGCTGCTGTTAAAATATGTGGTGGGCAGCGAGTGGCATTGGCTGCTTGAGGGGTATGCAAATAGCGGATGCTCATTAAGATCTTGCGGATGTTTCAAGGATGAAAGGCCGTGGGCCAAGACTGATGGCGGTAGTATAACTCCAAGTACAACCCTAAGGGTCCAAGGACCCAAGTAATAGGGCTTCAGGGCCCAAATATTTTGATATTCATGGTATTTGGGACCTAAAATCCTACTATTTGGGTCCTTGGACCCTTAGGGAAAGAAATGTTCACCTCTTTAAGCTTCCGGGTGTTCAAGGGCATGCGCCACATTGCAATGGGATCGGAGTTACATCGAGATGACTTGGAGGTTCAGGTAATAATTAGCTGAACCAAATTTACGTTTACAACCCAATTACTTGTAAGCCCCAGAACTCCCCGCAACAAGTACTGATGGGGTTATTTATGCAATTTGGTTCCCTAAACCCTAATCCCTAAACTGAACCTCCAAGAAGACAGTCAAAGCCCTGGCTCCCCTCTTAACCCTTTTCGCGCGCAAAACTTCCAAATCTAAACTCGAAAAAACATGTAGGGGAACCATTGCGGAACCCTTATAAGCTGCGTCCTGTAGAAGCCCGTTCGTTGCGCTCACATTCTGATGACGACACGTGCCCGCGCTGGTTGCAGTTGTTCATGCCATAATTAGCGATAAGGTTACTCTGACTGCTGCTGCAATTGACGCAGATGATGGCGATGATAATGATGATAAGGGTGATGATGATGATGATGATGATGATATTGATGATGAGGATGATAATGGGCAGGGTGACCCTGCTTATCATTGTATGTTACGTAGTCTTCATTCTGTGTTTCCATTGTGTGCCTGCATGATGCTGGAAGGAGACATGAAAACTGCAGTTCGCAGCTTCCCGCAGCAAGTCCTCCTTGCACTTGTTTTGACAGATTCAGGTTCAAAGCTGTTCAAACATGCCTGCCTGTAATTGACCTGCAAGGATTCAGCAGGAGCCTCGAAGCCCAAATAAGCCCATTCACAAGGCAAAAGACAGCTCAAACTTAAGTCTAAGGTCCTAAATACGGGCCCCCAGTATGCGCCCCTACCTGTTTCCTGGGATCTTAGAATAGAAAGGAGTGCTGGGGTTAAGGTTTAAGGGTCTGAACCTGAACTGGCGCAGGGGCTAAGGTTTGCCCAAGGAGGGCATTAGGTCCCAAATGCCATGAATATTATAGTATTTGGGCCCTAAAACCCCATTATTTGGGTCCTTGGACCCTTAGGGTTGGGAATTCTTAGCCCTAACCCCTAAACCCCCTTAACCCTAAACCCTAGAGACTCAAGTTCCTTGAAGCGGCCTCAAGTCCCAAAGTGCTCAACTACTGTTGATGGATGAAATCTTGCACCACCTAGGGGCCCTAGACTACTGTAATTCCCAGGACTTTAGGGACTTAAGGTGGTGCAAGATTTCCTCCATCAACAGTACAAAGCCCCAAGCCCATCGCCACGGCCTTGCAGGTCATGGTCGCAACTAAGGACGGGCGTGGAAAAGGGAAGTTGGATGAATTCAGGGCTTGGAGCTTCGGAGGTTTTACCGGTTTGATGAGAGCAGCGCACCTGCGGTTGAAGGAAGATCCTTTCGAACATTGTTTGGGGGCATGAGCTCACGAGCACTACATATCACGGTATCGAAGAGGCCCTTCCAGCGTGTGGGGACATTGTGTGAGGCTGCAGCAGGTCGCCCTTCATTGGAGACATGATCGTATGGGCCTCCGATGCATACCCAGAAGCACTGTATATAAGCCTTATTACAAGGTCTTGCAGAAAGGAACGCGGAATTCTTGAACCCCAGCCCCAGGGGTCAAGTTCCCGATGATCATCTACATTCCCAACCTGCAGCCTGCATTACAATTAATTACTAATTGTTCCACTTGTTGGGTGCATGGACCCTTAGGGCCCAAGTCTTCTTGCAGGAAGCTTGCAGATTCTGCCTTCTGCGAGCCTCAGCTGCAGAGGGCGCGCTACGAATTTGGGGTTTCAGGGTTCCAAGTTCATCCCCGGCATAACATGAAATTAGGTTGGGAATATGGTTGCCATGGTAGGAGTATGGCGCGAGGCTCGGATCATGCTTAAGACTCTCTAACTTTTAAATATGATTACAGCTTAACTTACAGCAAGCCTAATTGGAATCATGTTGGCTACTACGGACCGCAGTCACGGTGGAATCCCACATCGTGCATGATGCCTCCAGGCACCTTTGCGCTGTAACAGCACCTGGGTGAGTTTCCAAGACCTCTACAATCTGAACCCTGAACAAACTACTGGTGCTCAGTAGGGAATAAGGAAATATAGTCCCATATAATCCCTATATTATGATATGTTCTCTTATTCCCTACTAACCTCAGTAAGACAATTGGCGCAGATGTTGGAATTAAAGTTGTTGCCTGCAATCCGCAAGCTTCCCCCAGTACTGGAGAGCCAAATGGGAAAGTAAACGGACAATGACATGGAAACTGGGTGCGTGAATAATGGCAAATAGAATGCAAATTGCTATATACGTTTTGTGCGGAAAGTAAGGATAGACCAAGATGGGTGATTGGCAAGCGAGAACAGATCATGCAACTGCCCGGCTGCGCAGGATGAATGAGACCATGCTGCGAGTAGCTGGTGCAAGTGAAAGGGCTACCGAAAGCACGAACAATAAAAAACACATTGTACTCATATGAATATTGCTTTCCATTGCGTACTGGGAACTCTAAACCCTAAACCCTACACCCTACACCCTAAACCCTTGACTCTAAACTTTAAACTCCATGCTGTGCAGGCTGTGATGTTTCAGTTGAGTTTTGGGGATTTCGGGTCTACGGTGCTTGGGTTTGGTGTTTAGGGTTTTGGGGTTGATGGTTTAGGGTTCAGGGTTTGGGGATTGAGGGTAGGGGCCTGTAGGCCATTTTCTAAAATGCATACCAAACCCGTGCAAGATTTGTCCAACAGCAGCAAGAGGTAGGGCTGGCATCATGATTACATAGGGCTCGGGGTTACATACACACTTCTGGAAACTGGTGAAAGACAGGCGGAAGGTGCCCCTGAGCCACCCTAAACCCTGAGCCCTGAACCCTAAGCCCTAAACCCTGAACCCTAAGCCCTCTAGACCCTAAACTGTAAACAAGAAACCCTAAACCCAAAAGCAGCCAAGGGCAAGCTTATGATGATGCGATTGAGCGAAATTTGAAGGCACAAGGGACCCCAAAGACCTTTTGTCTTACCCAGACCACTATACCCTACCCCTCTTTTGAATTCAAAACTGTATGTCTAGTATGTGATATATACGAAAATAGGTACCCTGAAAAACGGGAAGGGCATCGAGGTCTAGGTAGCGCATAAAGATGGAACGCAAGAAGCCAAGGAAAGGGCTTTTCGCGGATTTCAGAGGCCATGCTGGCGTTGGACGTTCACTGCGAACAGGCTCACTCCGCATTGGCGTATGTGTATATATATATACATATACTCACATCATTTTTGCATACGCGAGTATACATATGGTACATATATATATATATGTATATATATATGTGTATATATATATACACATGTTTGTATGTTCCTGGATATATGTCGGTTTCCGAGAATTAGGATCGCCAGTTTGGCAGTCCTCAGAATTGTATTTTGTAGATCTTCACTGTGTTCCTCTATGCGTGAAAACTAACATATGCCTGCAGATATATTCATCCGTGCACACACGCATACATATATATATATATGCATATACACATCAGCAATATATGCTAAACCTTAAGCCTGTTTACCCAGGGCTCAGTTTCAGGCGTCCATGTCAAGATGTTGCTTCACTGAGGTTGAGGGCGCAGGGTTTAGGGTTAAGGGCTTAAGGTGTAGGGCTTGGGGAGGATCATCCCAAGCCAGATAGAAGTACCGTAAACCCTGGATCCTAAATCCTAACCTTCAAGCCACAGGAAACTCATATATCCGTAAACCCTAATCCCTACACCCTTCAGCCTAAACGCATATGTCCCTAAACCTTAATCCCTAAACCCTAGACCCATATATCCCCAAACCCAAGCCCATGGAAGTATCCCTAAACTTTCGACCGCATAGAACTTGAAGTTGAGCCACGGGAAGAAGGGTCATTGAACCCAGGACTGCAACCGTATCGGGGTATGAGCACTCAAACCTTTGCGCGCCACAACCCAAGTGACCTAGGGTTTAGGGTTTAGGGTTAAGGGTTAAGGGCTTCAGCAAGGGGATGTTGGTTACCCCAACCGCCAGCATAAAGGAACCGTTGGAGCAACATGATAGCTACAGGGTCCCAAGTTGGGGGTTTGGGATTGCCAGCATCCTCTCACTCGTGATGCAGGATTGTAATCTAGACCCGTGGTTTAAAAAAACCTCCTTTTAAGGGCCTGAATATTTGGATCCCTTTTATAATCCCTAGTAAGGGGAGGGGGTTTATTAATCATGTGTCTACAGTACTTGTTGAGGCTCCTATGTTGGGAGAGGTTCTCGCCCTCCTCTCTGGCTAGGGGATACGGAAAATGTGGCCAGTATTGTTCATGGTCACGCTAGAGTCTGCTATACGGAGTAAGACTGTATCCCCGTTTGGAATACAGTCTTTCCAAAGTTTTGTTCAACCACCAAAAACCTGAACCGTGTTGATGAACATGCTTTGCTGGCCCAGGCGAAGACACTCCCCTCAACTCTAAACCAAAAGACACGCCCTTCTCTTAGGGGAGATCTTGCAAAAGAGAAATGGGATTGCTTCTGGGCTTGGGGCTTATGGACGTCTTCAATAAGGAGCAGCACTGTTTGCTGTCAAGTCCTGAACCCTAAGCACTAGATCTCGAACCTAAATGCTCTGTGGCGTGATGCACAACATATCCTCAAGTCAAAAAGCTTCAGTAGCCTCTTAGCCTCCTAATCCCCAGGAAAATGCGGCCCAAAAAAACGCGACATGGTAGTTTCCCAAAGTAAGGTAACCCCAATATAGACCCCGAAATGCAATGACTATCATCCTTATTATTATAGGGACCCCCAACAACGTACCTGTTATTCTGCAAAATTCTAAGCCCTAAACCCAACACCTCATATATCCCTATATAACTCCGACATAGACCCGTATGATCCCTGTAAAAGTACCCTAATTTTGGGAAACCCTGAGCCCTAGATAAACCTTATAACACATTTATAACTCCTATACAAACCCTACATAAACCCTAAACCCTAAACCATGACCATGTGTGAAGGAGATGTTGGGCAAGGTGTACGCGGTGCTTGGTAAGCGTCGAGCCAAAGTACAGGAGCTTCAATCTCGGGTTTGGGATTTGCTGTGTAGAGTGTTTAGGATTTAGGATTCAGGGTTTAGGGTTTAGGATTTAGGGGTTTAGGGTTTAGGGTGAAGGGGTTTAGGGTTTAGGGTTCATGGTTTAGGATTCAGGGTTTAGGGTTCATGGTTTAGAGTTCAGAGTTTAGGGTTTTTCTAGAGCCTACTACGTAGTTCCGTTTTGGGCAGGGTATTATAATCCCTCAACAAAAATCCATAACAAACCCAACAAGGGACGAGATGGCAGTTGGGCAGTGGCTTCAGATGATCTGGCAGGCCCCCACCCCTGAACCCTAAACCCTAAACCCTAAGCCCCTAAACTGAGGATCCTGGGATACACATATGGGCGGTTGTCAAAATTATGGTCCCTTTTTGGATCCCTATTATAATACAGCACCTAATATTTAGGGTACGCAAAAAGGGATCATAATTTTGACAACCACCCATATGATAGTCAGAAAGCCCTTCTTCAATGAGGCTTGGGGTTGGCAAGGTTCTGTGATCAATGCAGGGTTTAAGGTTTAGGGTGCAAGGTTTAAGCTTTAGGTTTAAGTTTTGGGGTTTGGAGTTTAGGGTTTAAGGTTAAGGGCTTAAGGTTTAGTGTCTTGGGTCTAGTGGATCTGCAGAATCCTGCAGGGACCCATGACATAAACCAGCGTAGAGGACGCAAGAGCCCCACAGTGATCAGGGGTTCTGGTATGAGAAATAGGGTAGGACAGCAGGTGCGTGGGTTGCTGCACCTGGGTCCGCGGCATATCAAGAAAGAGAGTAATGAGCTTCGCGGAGGGACCCCTGTCTGAGAATTCGGAATTGGGTTCAGGGTTTAGGGTTAAGGGACCTGAGCAACAGATTCGTCGAGTACTTGGTATAGCATCGCTTTTCAGAAGCTCAGACAGTTCCGATATTGGGTAGTTTCCCAAAATAGCGGGACCCCAATATGGACCCCAACATACTACATATAGTCCATGTTGTAGGAACCAGCAAATGGGTACCTCTAAACCATCAACCCCTCTATAGACCTGTAGCATGAAGGGTACCCCTAATTTTGCGAAACACCGATTTCCAACCAGCTTCACAGTAAGCGTGGCCTGTCGGCGAACATTGTCCCCTGCGGTGCACGTCCGCCCTCCCAAGAGCCTTCCCCGACGAAGAGAATTTGGGTTCAGGGTTCAGGAGGATTTAGGGTTTAGGGTTTAGGGTTCAGGGTTCAGGGTTTAGGGTTAAGGCAGCAATTCTGGCATGGAAACGAGACAGATTTTGGACATCAACAGTACACTCGCCCAAAGCAAGATGGAATTCATTATGAGGCAGTGTCAATACCAGGGGTGTACAGAGGGGTCCTTTTTTCCTTACTTTAGTATTCTCGTGCCTAATATGTATATATGTATATACCTTCTTTATTCACTCAAAAGAATCCATATCTACTAACTTGTAAGTAGTGCCCTAAAACCTTAAACCCTAACCCCTATACTCTCCCCTTTTCTAGGAGCATTTGCAAACTAGGTAATATGTGGCCTTACTTTGGGTGAGACCCCTCGGTTTAGGTTTTGGATTCAGGTTACCTGGACCCCAAAAGTATGTAAAATAATGGCCTTTGGGGCTATCATTAAGGGTTTAGGGCTATTATTGTACATACTTTTGGGGTTTAGGGCTATTATTTTACATACTTTTGGGGTTTAGGGCTATTATTTTACATACTTTTTGGGGTTTAGGTAGAGACATTTCGAGCCAAACGAGGAGAGTCACCGAGCTATGGTCCCTCAGAGTTTCTTTCCTGATCTCTGAGAGCGCAAAGATGCCCTTCTTTCAACCCTCAGCCGTAGACCCTAAGAGGGTTTTAGGGTTTAGGGTTAAGCCCAATAAACTTCCCCTTATTTGCCAGCCTTCCTGTAAGCAGGGCCTATGGCACCAAGCTCGAAGCCTAAAGACCCGTACTTTGGCCTAGGCCCTGAACGCTCCTAAGCCCTAAGACACCTAAGGAGGGTTGTAAAATCCTAACTCCAAAATTCCTCAGCCTTAAGAAATGCTGCCATGGCTTGGGAAGGAGGAACTCCTAAACTCCGTAAACCCTAAACCTACACTCCTTAGCCCTAAGAGATGCAGCGATGCTATCGGAAGGAGGAGGGCCTGCGAGAAGGGACCTCCCTTTTCTACATTCATGCCTATATCCCGCTCTCGAACTCGTCCCGCTCTGAGAGTTTGGGTTGCTGTTAGAAGGAACTTACGTTGAACGACTATTCTGAGGAAGGCCTATTCTTTATACTATATACCCATACTATGGTAACTTAACTTAGCCATAACAGCAACTAGCTTCATGACATGGTTGGGGTCAGCAGGAGAGACCATTAGGAATCAGTCCGCAAGATGCGCATAGCAATTTAAGAAAGGCTCCAAAGCCTAAGCCACTTGGTGCTGCAGATATATATATATAGTCCCCCTTAAGTAGATAGAATATGGTTTTGGGTATACTATAATGATAAGATCCCCATACACCCCATATTCTATCTACTTAAGGGGGACTATAAGCTTTGGCAAAGTCTGAGTGCAGATGATTTCGATGAACCAGGGGTTTGTAATCCAGTACATTGCTTCAAGGTTCATGGGAGTTAGTAGCTACTTATTCTAGCTGGGCATATATCCCTACTTATAATTGGTGTAACCTATGTAAGTCCAGTTAAGAGGGTGATTGTTATGGTTGTAAGCCCAGTTATAAGTATCTACCAAGTCTCATGAACTTTCAAGAAGCATTCAGGCTTTCTCTGGTTTGGACCTTACAGGAGGGGCCCATGTAAACTGTATAAGTAGTTATTAATTAAGTCCCATGTACCCTTGAGATGGGGTTTGGGCCGCTCTTAGGGCGTCCCATAGTAAGGATTCGCCTATCTAGGGATCTATAAAGACCCTACACCTTTCAACCGTGACCCCTTAAACCGAACACCCCTGCACCCATCAAAAAGTCGGTGCTAAGATATCCTTCATCCACGGCTCTAAGCCCTAAATCCTAGTATACATCCTTACACCTAAGCCCAAAACTCCATAAACCCAAAACCCTACACTCCATCAGCCCAAAGCCCTAAACTCCATAAACCCCAAACTCCATCAACCCAAAACCCTAGGCTCCATAACCCTAAACTCTAAGCTTCAGAAACCAAAAGCCCTAAACTCCTTAAACCGTAGACCCTAAACCCTATACATCCTAAGCCCTAGAAACCCCAAAAACTCAATACATCCTAAACTCCATAAACCCTAAACCCTATAAACCCTAAACTCCATAAACCTCAAACTCCATAAACCCTAATCCCTATAAACCCTAAACTCCATAAACCCAAAACCCTATAAACCCTAAGCTCCATAAACCTCAAACTCCATAAACCCTGAACCCTATAAACCCTAAACTCCATAAACCCTAAACCCTATAAACCCTAAACTCCATAAACCCAAAACCCTATAAACCCTAAACTCCATAAACCTCAAACTCCATAAACCCTAATCCCTATAAATCCTAAGCTCCATAAACCTCAAACTCCATAAACCCTAAACCCTATAAACCCTAAACTCCATAAACCGAAAACCCTATAAACCCTCAACTCCATAAACCTCAAACTCCATAAACCCCAAACCCTATAAACTCTAAACTCCATAAGCCCCAAACTCAATGAACTTACCGCAGAGGTTCGACTTGGCAAAGGACCTGCGACAGGCGGCCTCAGGCGTCCTTTGCTACAAGTGGTCGTTTCCCAAAATAGGGTTTAGGGTTTAGGGTTTAGGGAATAGGGGGACCCCAATACAGACCCTAATATACTATCATCCTTATTATGGGAGCCCCCAAAAAAGGTATACCTAATTTTGGGAAACCCCTAAGTTGTGCTGTGGCCTCTTTGGATTTGCTAAGCATTTATGGTTTAGGGTTTAGGGTTCAGGGTTCAGGCTTTAGGGTTCAGGGTTCAGGGTTTAGGGTTTAGGGTTATGGGAACCGAGATAAACGGGCTGCCGAATGTAAAGATTTTGGTGTGGCGTTCAGGGGTTCATGTTACAAGTTTGTGTTCTGGATCTGAGCTTTCAGCGCAAGGCATTCTTAAGTAGAAGCCCTCACTAGTCCATGTGCTGGCTGTTGACTGAGACCCCTTGGCCTCACAGTAGGAAGCAGGAAGCAGGAAGCACGACTATTGCTGTGTAGAGAGAGATGTTAAGAGCACCGTCTTTGCCCCTTACTGGTTATCGATGTTTTATTTTGGGAGCTACCAAAAAGCAGCTGTCATATGCCTACTTATGGCAATTGGGTCCTGAAGGGTCCAGGCACCTATACTTGTGCAAGTCTGCCAGTTTTGTGCTACCACCCTTGAGCTGTTGTAGGAAGGCTCGCATGCCAAACTGTGGTAGGCGGAGGTTCTGTACACAGGGGCTGTGAGTCAATTGCGAGCTGCTAGCTGTGAGCTGCTATGCGGCATGCAGTCAGCCTTGTCAAGTGTTTTTCCTGTGGCTGCTGCTGCTACTTCTTCACCACCTTCTGGCTACTTAGTTCTGTGGGCTCTTCCTCGTCCATGGGCTGCCCATATTGGCTCAAGCTGCCGGTCCATTTCCAACTGTCTGGACAGTTTCAAAGAGGTGTTTGTCGAGATGAGCAACAAATTTCCGCCAGGATTGCCGACGCCGCTTCCACTGTGGCAGACTACGGTGGAGGTAGCATGATCAGCGGAGGCGAAGTGATGTCCAAGCCCCCAGGGCTGAGCCTCGACGTCGAGGCGGGAGTCTTGGGGCTAGCTACCTGAATCTCGAAGCTCGCGGCAACATTGGCCTCGATGAATGCGCGCTTGACCGAAGTTGAGGTGGCCTCCACTGAGCACGATAGCTTGAGCCGCGTAGCCGCAGAAACCGCGACACCTATAAGTAATTTGAAGTTCGATCCCAAAGCATCATTTATGTAGGATCCAGTTGGGTTTTGCCCTGCATGTATAGTGGCCCACCTTTGCAATGAAAGTACTGTTTCGTTTGTGGTGCATTTGACGCCGATAAATGTTTCGTTCCTCGTGAAAATTGGACCCAAGGCACACCCCTCACAGCTATGTGGACCATTGTAAAGCCTTGCACCCTGCCCTGTTCCTGACACGCTCAGAGTAAAGTACCTGAATATTGGGGCGTCAGGTCCCCAAAAAACCGCGTTAAATTGCCCCTAGGCAAGAAGCCATACGGAACTCCAACTCCAAAAGAGAATACATGGGAGCCGTTTGCGTACAAACCTACAAGGGACTATGTAGCTTTATAGTATATTCCTGGTCCCCACCGTAATTCTATGGGAGCTTCGCCAGAATGTATGTATAGACTTTCGACCGACATGAGCCCATTACGTAGGGAATTAAATCCTAAACACTAAGCCCTTTAAGCCCTAAACATGATACCCCTTAAGCCCCGAACACTAAACCACTTGCACCCTGAGCACTAAACCCTTTTCAACCCTGATCCCTAATTCCTTTAGACCCAGAGCCCGCAGGCCACGTTTCGTTTCATTGCGCATTTTCCCACTGGGAACTGTCTGAGGAGGATCCCTTCCAGGCGATGTTGGTCTGGGGGGGTTTATAGTGTTTAGGGTTTATGGAGTTTGGGGTACCCTAAACCCTAGACCCTAAACCCCTAAAGTTTGGGGTCAGGAGTTGATGTGTTATCGATTGACATTGAGGGTTTAGGGCTTGTATTCGGTGTAGGTGTTGGAATTGAGGATCACATGTTCAGGACTGAGGATTGAGGGTTCTTGGTTTCGGATTGGGGGTTTAGGGTTCAGGGTTTAGGGTGTGGTGTAGGGTTTGTACTGGTTTTAATGTTTGGAACGGAGCGTTTCATGTTTAGGCTAGAGGGTTGTGGGTTTAGGGTTTAGGATTGGGGATTGAGGGTTCAACATTAAGGGTTTTGCGCTCAGCATTTAGGATTTACCCCGGCCTCAAGCCCCAAACCCTAAACCTTAAACCTTTGCTGCCAGAACATCGTGCACCTACAATAATGCAAGGTACCTTCCACCAAGCATATCACGGCTGGAGCTTACGTAGTCAAAGAGGGCTTGAGAGTAAGCAAATCGCCGCTAAATGGTGGACCCCCCACCCGGTAGCAGTCTATACTAAGGGCAGCTGTTACTCAGTGGGGGCAGTATTCAAGACGCACCCATCAAGCCCTCGGAAATTTGACAAGGGCACTTGTACTGTGTCTTGTGAAGCATGTGCCGATTGCTTATTTTGACCCTCTGGGTAGCCGATGAGAAGTGCCGTGTACACCAGTAAACCTTTTGCAAAAACTCCTTAAGCAGTTAAGAACACTCCATTCATGCTCATGAGGCTTTGCTAAATGTCAGGCCTGAAAAGCAAGCACACCACTAGTAGTCTGGCAGGCCTCATCAAAGATTTCGGGCGGTTCGCGTCAGGGATCCGTAGGGATCTTGTAGCCCCAACAGATATCAGAGGAGGGCTCCGGGAGCTTCATGATAGGTTAACCCTAAGGGTCCAAGGACCCAAATAATAGGGTTTTAGGTCCCCAAAACTGTAATATAAATGGTATTTGGGCCCTAAAACCTTATTATTTGGGTCCTTGGACCCTCAGGGTAAGGGTTTAGGTTTAGGGTGGATGCGGTTCGGCTTATCTGGCTAAAGGTCAAATGAGCTTAGGTGGAATGTTCAGAGGCGAAAAGAACCCTAAAGCCTAAACCCTAAACGGATGGACGCATGTTCATCACCCCCTGAGCTGATGCACACCTCAAAGAATGGCAAAACAGTATCAGCGGGTACTCACTGGCAGTATTGGGGTTTAGGGTTTAGGGTTTAGGGCAATATTGAATATTTCCGGGACTCTAAATCCCTTGAGAAGTCGAGTGGCCTGAGTATCGACAGTACCACTCAATCTGCTGAGCAGATTAATTGCAGCGAGAACCCTTCAAGTAAAGGAACCTTACCGCCATAGTATAATCCGTAGCCAAAAGGGGCCATAATAATTTTGGGAACAACCCATAACCTTAAACAACCCAAGCCAAAAAGGGCTCATAATTTTGAGAACAACCCATAACCCTGCACTCCAACCCTAACCCCTGAACCCTAACCCCTAAACCCGTAAACCCCCAAAACCCTAAACCCCTAAACCCTATAAATCCCTAAACCCCTAAACCCTATACTGTAGGAAGCCCAGCATTGACAGGAAGCGCAAGACTTGACGCCCGAAGAGCTGGAGGAATGGGATTGAAACAGCCCATGTTGCTGGGGTGTTGGGTTGAGGGTTTAGGGTTTTGGGTTTGCCCGGTTTAGGGTTTAGGTTTAGGGTTGGACCCTCCAATGTAATTCTTTTTTGGGTGTGGTGCGCTTTTTTGGGTAGGATCCTTATCATGAGGACCCCCCAAGAGGTACTACATTGGAAGGTCCAGGTAGGATTTAGGGTTTAGGGGGTACTCCCCTCCCTCCAAGATTAATACGTTCCAAATTGAACATATCTAAGGTTAGGTTTGAGGTGCGGGGTTTAGGGTGTTGTTTCTGAAGTGTAGGGTGTGGTGTTCAGGCTTCGTGCGGGTAATTCGTGTGCTTGGATACCGTAACCCTGATGCAGCAAGTCCTCGACCCCACGTAAGCTACTGTCGAAACGCAGATTTTCCAGACGCCTGTCGGCCAGAGGCCGGCACGATTGTGTGGAAGTGCCCTGAACGTCATATGAGCTACAGTCTAAACTCCTTAAAGGGAGGTATCTATGGGATTATACAGGGGACTACTATAGGAGTCAATAAGGGGGATACTAGGAGTTTAGACAATGGCTCATATGGAACCCACATGGAAGTTTCGAATTTCTGGCTAGTGTTCTTGCGAGGGTTAGGGTTTGGGATCACGCCCTATCGGAAAAGGCCAGGCATCTGATTTCATCTGTACACTAGCACAGAATCGAGCTGGAGGTATAAAACGCTGAGGGTCCAAGGAGCCAAATAATAGGGTTCTAGGGCCCAAATTCTATAATATTAATGGTATTTGCTCCCTAAAACCTTATTATTTGGGTCCTTGGACCCTCAGGGACATGTAGGTTTAGGGTGGAAGGTTTGCTCCGGGGGCCCGAAGTAGGTATAGACTTGAGGACCAAAAGCAACCATTGCTACATGGAACCCACATGAGTAGTATTTTATTTGGGGATACTATGGTACCCATCATAGAGTAAGATTCTATCCTCCTTTTGGGGTATAGGTATTTTTCTATAAGGAAGATTATCTTACTAGGTTTAACCACCAAAAAAAAACTACCCACATAACGTTTCAACATGGATGCACCCGAAGAGCCCAATGTAGCAAATACCTTAGGTGGACCCCCCACCCAGTAATATTGACTATAAGGGTTAATAGGGCTTATATTAGGGTCCTCTGATCTTGCTATTATACCACTATTACAGGGTGGGGAGGTCCTCCGAACATATACAACTTACACATGCATTGCTTTGGGATTTCTGGATAACACTCCGAGGCACATAGTGGGCGTATGTAGTTGACGTCCATTTCGTGAAACCACCAGTACCTCACAAGTTGTTCAGGGTCTGTTCTAGTTGTATGAGGTGCCCCTCATTTGATGAACCTAGCTTACAACTCAGTTGTTCTCATGTTACTTTGAAGACCACATATGGGCCTCCCAAAATTCGTTAGCCTGGACAAGCACCAAAATTCAGATTACTTGAAGGACTGTGCTTTAGATGCACAGGACTCGCCGTTTGGTAACGCACCGCCCGGAAAGGCCAGACTACATAATCCCTAAACCCGAAACCCTAAACCCTAAGCTGGGTTGCTGTT